>JAOPHQ010005172.1:57500-130179 GCA_030340625.1 Merluccius polli
TTAAACTTATGGGTATATATCCTAGGGATGGGCAATAATTTCAATATTATCATTTATCGTCTTTGAAGGGTGTTTTATCGTCGTGAAATGAAGATGTCGACTTATCGTGATAGGCAGTTTTATAGTATAAATGAATCACAATGAGGAGATATGTCCTTAAAAGTATCAAATATGAGGTTTGAAAGGGAAAACTAGTTTTAGTCCGATACGATAATGTATATGTAATATACAGTATATATACTGTATATGTATGTGTATATGTAATGACCCTAAGTTAGACTGTTTAGAATGGTATTTTGTGATATTTATCAATATAATGTAAAATGACCCGTAATTATCATGATAAATAATTTTTTCATATCGCCCAGCCCTTGTATATCCTTCTGCTGTGACACTGCTGTGAAATGTCCCGTCTGGGATTAATAAAGTACATCTTATGTTAGCTAGGTGTGAGTGTGATTAGCCATTACAAGCCAATCTGCCCGCTAGTGACATCACAAGTGGGAGTGTCCACCCAGATGTATGGTGGACAGCCTACCGATTTGGTACAGTCGGTTCCCAATGGCTTGTAATGGCTAAGGGCCACTAATCACACCTGCTGGTCAAATAGGTGTGTGAATGTCCCTTACAGGCAGCTGGTGTATGGAGGGCACATTATGCAGGGTGGTGTCCATCAGCCTCCTGAGCAGCGTCACCAGAAACACCACGCAGTTCACCAGGATGGTGTGCGCCGCCACGTTGAACCTCTGCAGCTCCTCCACCAGCTGGGCGTTGAGGGCCAGGTAGTCCCGCCGGGCCGGCAGCTGGGCGTCGGACACGGGCGAAGGCGTGGCGGAGGAGGAGGGGGACGGAGCGGAAGAGGAGGAGGAGGACAGGTTGGAGGACAAGGACGAGGACGAGGACGAGGAGGAGAAGGAGGAGGAGCGCTCCAGGCAGCTGCAGTAGTCCAGCAGCTTGTCGTAGCGCTTCTGGATGAGCTTCTGAGGCGCGTAGAACATGCCCTGGAAGACAGGTGATGGGGGCCAGGACCAAGCGCTCCAGCTGCTGTTTCTGGAGGGAGGGCCAGGGAAGAGGATAAGGTAAGGGATGAGGATAAGGTAAGGGATAACGTACGTAAGCGAGCCGGTCCTCGTTGCAGAATAAACCCAGACAGGGGGACGTCGGGGTCCCGCGTCGCCCTGTCTGGGTTTCATTTGCAATAATGAAATGCTCCACCTCCTCTGGCTTGAAAACATCTCGCCAACCCCCCAATAAACTGGCTTTCTACAACATCTACCTGTGTCCTGTGTCAGAGGAGCCCAGCAGAGCCGCTTAGGGTCAACCATGCCAGCTATCTACCACACATGCTGCACAAGCGTCCATAACAACGGTCTGTTATTCATAGCAGCGGTCAGCTATTCAGAAAGAACCGGCCAACAGACCCGTAACAGACCAATCAGAATCGAGTATTCAACAAAGCTGTGTAATAAAAGAAGTTAATATGGGTGTGTACAAAGTACTCGGTTACCCTCCCTTATTTTACATACTATGTCAGCAACAACACAAAAAATGTGGTATATGCAAGACCCATACTTTCTGCAGTGTAAAGGAAGGAAATTATACAGATTTGAAAACCAGTAAAATAGAGGATGTTAAAGCCCCCGGTGTTTTCCACAATAAAAATACCTTTTTCAAGTCAATAATCCATTTAAACCATTATACAGTTCATTAAATAAATGCAGTGTCATGGTTACGCAGCTCCTCTGCACTGCTGAGCGGGGCTTTTTTCACAGAACGCATTATTCAACCAGAGAGAGGGAGGTGCAGGAGGGAAGAGAAAAAAGCGGAGACACATCCGATGGTTTTTTTCAGTTTGTTGCGTAAATAAGCAGCGGACGAGCCTGTCCCACTCACAAAGTGCTTATAGGGGTCTGCGGCGCTCTCGTGGCACGTTCCATTAGTGATGTGTTTATGGGGGTCGGTCACTATGGCCGTCCAGGTCCTGGACGTTCTGGGCCGCTACAGACACCATCTCCTGTGGGTGGGGGGGGGGAGACAATGGGGAAACGTTAAAATGGAAGATATCTCCGACTGAAGGGCTTCAACGTGTGGAGGTATTGTCTGAGGAATCGTGCAACTGTTTGTCATTCGATCACACCGGGACGCATTAACGGTCAGGTCTGGACGGTCCCAGATCGGATCTTGAGCACATCGTCATCCGATTGAGCTAGACCACATCCCTGGGTGGTCCGGTTCGCATTCTGATCGGATTGCATAGGTGTGCGGACAGCAATGTGGGCAGACTACTGGCTATGTCATTAAAACCACGCCCCACGCCCCATGCCCCACGCCCCATGCCTATACTGAGCCCGCCAGGACTCCCAGTATTCATGGTTGTGGCAGGGTTGTCCGGCCACACGCCACCTAAGTGGCTTTCCTTTGGAGCCCTCCGACACAGGACACGGGTAGATGGTAGTGCAAGATGTTTATTGGAGTTTCAGGCAGATGGTATTCGCCGAGCTGATGGTACAACTGCCATGACTGTGGCTCCTCCTCGAGTGTGTGTGTGTTGATGGCTGGTTTATCCTGGGTGCCATGATTGCTCTGCACCCCAGGTGTGCAGCCCCACCCAGCCCAGAGTCTAACCAGTCTGACTCAGACCAGCTGAGGCTGTAAACCAGCTATCAACCACACACACTCCACATACACCCTCCACAATGGTCATGTGGCATAGGCTACTACCGATATTTTGCACTGAAGATGGATGAAAATAAGTCTTGGGGTTCAACCGAGACTCGACACCTGTTGGCATAACGGTCAGACGCCACTGTCCAGACACTGTCTGAAATTGCACTCAGTAATGTAATGCATGCGCCTCTCCTCAACAAAGCACTTCTGGTGCGGGCCTCACCACTACATACCATTTTAAACAGCAAGCACAACATATGGGCTTCTCTTCCACCCAGCGCCATTTCAGCAGATTTATTTTACCAGGAGGTATTTTTGCGGGAAAGTTAGTTCCCATTCAAGTGTCAAGTGTGGACGTCAGACCTGTGTTCTGCTCTGGCGCATCTGATTACAAATGTCCCATTGAGCCTGAGTACCTGGACTTGCTGCAGGTAAGAGTGGACATCCTTCACCAGCTGCTTCACCGCTTTCTCCAGGCTCCTGAACAGCTTCTCCTCCTTGTCGAATGCTTCGTCCTTAACCTGCAGGTGGTAAGGGATACAAAGATTCAGTAATATATATACCACTTTAAACCATTAATCACCTGTACAGTACATATTCCCCCGGTTCCAGCATTAAATGGCCCTTATTTTACCACCAGGTGTGATGTGGATTAGCCATTACAAGCCAGGATGAAAGAAAATCTACCCTCTAGTGACATCATAAGTGTTCACCCAGATGTACGATGGATAGATCAGCCTACCAGTTGGTACAGTACACTGGAGAGGCTTAACCTTTAATTCAAAGCAGACAGTCAGCCAGTGCGAACCCATAACCCGCCTGCAGATCAGACCGTCTCCTCCTGTTTTCACAACACGGTCAATGAGGGAAGGGGAAGGCGGCTCTTACCTGAGATTCAGCGCCAGCCAGGATCTTGAGATAGCCGGCGAATCGGTCGCCCTTCTTCCTGATGGAGCGGATGTTGATCTTCTGCAGTCGACCCTCTCAGCGTTCCCTCGTCGTCGGACCGCTTGTACTTCATGACTGCGAAGCAGACAGACGTTGGGGGGGTTGAGATATAACCAGCGGTGGACCAGCAGGCATCACAACCCCTTGAACCGAACGCGCGTCACCGTTGTCATCAGTACAACGACAAACGATCATCGTGTTCGGTTGGTCATAATAAATAACGCTGTTGTACACGGAGATGAGGATGAGGATGAAGGTGAAGGGCACCAGACTCTACCACACACTGATGTGTGAATGGGCCTTCGCCCCACCCATAGCCCAGCCAGCGTCTCCATATAACTGCTATGATTTGTGTGTGTGTGTGTGTGTGTGTGTGTGTGTGGGGGGGGGGGGGGGTGTATATTTGTGTGTGCTTTCATAAATGTCTACACTGCAAATAATCTGCAAGGACTCACAGCTATGTCTCTCACCTATGAATCACCAAACTGTATCATTGTAAAAAAAAAAAAAAATCTATATCCATTATGTTGTCTGTTCTGTGTGCATGTTGTGTTATTTATTATTGTATTGTATTTATTGTGACTTACTGTGATGTGTTTTAACCAACCTGTGAAGCCAAAGGCAAATTTCCACATTTGTGGATTATTATTATCATTATTGTTGTTGTTGTTGTTGTTGTTGTTGTTATTGTTATTATTATTAATGTCCACCAAACAGCATCCTCCTCCTCCTCCTCCTCCTCCTCCTCCTCCTCATCCTCCTCATCATCACTCACCGATATCCTTCCGCCGTTTGAACTCGTTGATGTTGACGTTGATGATCTTGGTGGCGGTGTAGGCCTCCTGCAGCGGCCGGTTGTCGGGGTGGTCGTCGGGCGTGGCGTGCCACAGCTCCCCCAGCAGGAGGGGGTACTTCATGATCCGCTGCACCGGCTTGATGAGCAGCGAACCCATGTTCAGCAGGTTAGGCTTCCCTCTGGCGTGGGTTAGGGTTGGGTTAAGGGATAGGGTTAGGGGTTTAGGGGTTAAGGGGTTAAGGGTTTAGGGTTTAGGGTTTAGGGTTGAGGATTGAGGGTAAGGGTTAAAGGGTTAGGTTAAGGTTTAAGGTTAGGTTTTTGTATATCATTTCTGGTTTTGTTGGTTTAAGGCTCTTGGTATTAGGGTTAGGGTTAGGGTCACTAATGCACAGAACACTATACAGTACATTATTGGAATTAGAAAAGTAAAAACAGGAAATAGATTTGCACTAACATAATATAATATGGTACTTACTCTTGGTCATATATTTGCCTGTAAGAGAAGAAATAGAATTGATGAGTCATAGCATTCACATTATGCATGTTTTATTTCCTCGTTGTTTACTAAGGTTTAGTTAATGTTGGAGGACCATCGTACTTCAGTGCTAGAATACATGTGTTGAAATGCTGCTTGATCTCCTCCTCTTTCTCGTAGGTCTTGAGGAGCAGGTTGGCCTCGTCGTGGTGGTAGCAGTAAACCTTATAGACGTCCTCCAATTCTCCCTTGGCCTGGATGAAGATTTCCCCTATAAAATGTGAAAAAAAGGTTGACAGATACTTTCTTTTTAGCAGAAGCTTCTATTGCAATCAACTTGAAGCCACCCTAAACATCCTGACTGAGAAGAAGAAGAAGAAGAAGAAGAAGAAGAAGAAGAAGAAGAAGAAGAAGAAGAAGAAGAAGAAGAAGAAGAAGAAGAAGAAGAAGATCATTACCAATGACGAGCGCCTCGAGGTCCGGTTCTGCCGTCGCCTCCTGCAGCCTCAGAACCAGAGCAGCAGAGACCTCACATGCAGCCTCCATGTTGGTGAATAGGCGGTCCACATCCACCACCTGGATGCACATCCAACACATTTAACACTTGTACATTTACTTTTTGTCTATTTTGCGGACGAAAAGGCAGCTTACAGTGTCCTTTTTTTTTTTTTCTAGATACATGACATAAGGCATCTTACATTTGGGTTTGAACCCAGAACCATTTGGCTAAAACACCCTTGTCACTAGACTATAACCCCCCCCCCTCCCCATCCCTGCTATAAAACAGCTAAATCAATCAAAGTTTCCTCATCGATTTGTGGATTGACTAGGTCAACATAAGTGAGGTTGACACTACAACACTGAAGCGCTACTATAAACCATCTCCTACTGCAGGTGTACCTGCAGGTCCCTCAGAGGCTTGACCACCTCCCGGACGCAGAGCTCCATGTCGGTGAGGTAGTCCTTCTCCGTCTGCACCAGCTCCTGGATGACCTTGGCCCTGCGGCTCATCTTCCTGGAGCGGACCTCTTCGGGGTCCAGCGCCGGCGACGGCGGCGGCGTGGACAGGCCGTGGGGCGTCATTTTCTCTAGAGAGAAACAACAGAGACGACGCGATGTGGTGGTAGTACTCGAGTGAAGAAGACGATTGTTGAAATTTTGAAATCGAAGCTGCATAGACACACAAATAACAATAGAAGACAAAGGAAAAATACTACAGAAGATGCACTTTATTGATCCCAGATGGGGAATTCGGGAAACAAAGAAGAAGAAGAAGCACCAAAAGGCAAATAAAGAGTTTTATTTGTGTCCTACATTTGCATACAAAGTACAAAGTTGAAACGATTACGGCCGAAATGAAATGAAATGAAAAAAAAACCAGGATTCACCCTGAAGGAGCATCAGAATAATTGTCATGTGTGTCAGTGTATGCGCCGGGCCCTGCAACTCTGCATACCTGACTGACAGGTCGCAGTAGCCTACAACTACAACCATCCGACTTCCTCGCCGGAAATTCATTTGGTTTGACTGAGCGCCAAAAGGCCTCATTTAAGGAGCCAGCCGGGTGCGGCGGCCCGTCAATTACTCTGCGGCGGCCGCTCAGCGCCGGCGTAGGGGGAAGGACAGGCAGGCAACGACGCGTGTTTGAGAGACACAATGCTTCCACTCCTGCTAATCGCCTCCACGTGCAACTTCCTCTTTTGGGAAGGAGAGAGAGACAGAGAGAGAGAGAGAGAGAGAAAGAGGGGGGAGGGGGCTGTTGATCCTGTGTCGGGTTACAAAACTCATCGCCTCGCTGACGTAATGTGTGGGTATTCCATCTGCTGCGAGACAGTGATGAAGCACAAGTGTGTGTGTGTGTGTGTGTGTGTGTATGTGTGTCACTCACACACACACTCACACACCCATTCACACACAAAGACGTTCATTATGCACCGTGCGCTATCTCTACACAGGTGCAAAAGCACAGCATGTTCAATCCCAGTACATTTTTTATCACACACACACACTCAAACACACACACACACACTGCAGTATTTTTTCTATGCATATGCTTAGCTATTTTTTATGCATGGGCGATAGCTTTGTACTATGAACTTTGAACGATATTCCATATGCAGCATTTTACACAGCGTACTCAAACTCCCACTGATGAGAAACAGTTATTGGTTGTGGATCAGAGCTGCCCATAAACTTTAAACACCTTACCAACGATACACTTCTGCAAAGATTCACATCTTGCCTCACATACACACACATGTGCGAGGCAATTGAACTTCACATGAACACACACAATGCACACGGTACAGAATAGGTACAGGGGTAGTTTTAGCTTACTGGGGCACATTCCTACCGCAGATCAAGGTGATCTGGCCTATGATAGAGTAACAGATGGGGGGGGAGGTAACTTTCCCATGTGTGTGTGTGTGAGAGGGACGTTCACCTTGATGGGAGTTCCCATGAAAGTGGATACAGGGCCTTTCACCGCTCGGCCCATTCACAGGCCCTTCAACGGAAAGGGCCCTGAACACAAGGGCCCTGCTGTATTGTGTGTCCAACGGTGCGCAAAAAATGAAATATTACACCTCGCTTCTGACATACTGAGTGCACAGACCAAAGTGAGTTTTTTTTTCTGTATAACATAACGTGTATTGAGAATGAACGGCATTTAAAGGTGCAGTGTGGAGAATTTAGTGGCATCTGGCAGAAATGGAGGACTTGGCAGAAATGGAGTATAATATTCATAAGTATATTTTAATTAGTGTATACAGTCCCAAAATAGGAATCATGTTTTTGTTACCTTAGAATAAGCCCTTTATATCTACATGGGGAGCGGGTCCTCTTCCAAGGAGCCCGCCATGTTGCACCGCCATGGTTCTACAGTAGCCCGAGAGGACCCGTTTTTAATTTAATTTAATGCTATAATCGCTATCTTACTAAAGCTTTACAGACCTAATAACTAAATACAATTTATAAATCTATCAAGGAACATCATCGCTTGACACTTGGCTACTCGATGCAGTCGTAGACGATGACATACGTTTGCAAGTACTGGCACCTTACAGGCCAGGACATGGCCTACGTCGTTGGAAAGGGAGGGGTGAGGGGAGGTGAGGGGTGAGGGGAGGTGAGGGGGAGGGGAGGGGGGGGGGGGGGGGGTATTCAGCTGGTTGCAATCTGCAACCTCACCTGCTTTATGGCATTTAATGACGCAACTTTAAAGAGAACCACAGTGAGAGCGAACGTTAATAATTAATTAAAATAATTATTAGGATCATTTGTTAAACTATTAGACATAAACTGTAGTACAGTTGAATAGTCGGAGGTTAACCCTGGGGATATATGGCTATTTCAATGCTCTTATGCAACATGTTTGTATTTATTTAGCTCAAATCTCACAATCTGCAATCAAACAACCTAAGCACAGGATTGTCACCCCCCCCCCCCCCCAAACACACACCCACAAACACACACACACACACACACAAACACACACACACACACACACACACACACACACAGCATTCACTTCTCCAAACAGAACAATGTCAACCCACAACAAAGAATGGCATATTTGAATGGAAAGTGTGTGATTAAACATCTGACTCTATCCTCAAAGTCCGTGTGAGATTTGTGAGAACCAGAAAGGAGCAACGTGGGTTATGTCACAGCACAATCAGCCTCAGAAGACATATATTCCCGTGGCTTAATGGAGCATTGTCGTATTTTGACACCTGAATAACCAGTTTGACGGCCAGAGGAGAACCCAGCGCTCAGCAACTCACACTCGTGCGTTTCCTCTTTCGGTGAAGTCATCGTTTTGTCAATATTTGCAGTGGTTATACAATGTTAAGCACAACGCTTATTACCATGACTGAGGCCAAAGTCCTTCAAAACGCAAGGGGGGGGGGGGTGGGGGGGGTTGCAGGTTTGGACTGAAAATACCCTCTGGATAACCCTGGTGGCATAGGCCATGGTGATATGAGGGGTGTGTGTGTGTGTGTGTGGAGGGGGGGGGGGGGGGGGGGGGGGGGGGTCGATGATGTTGATGATCAGTGACTTGTGTCAGGAAAAGCAGAAGTTTAGTAAACAAAAACAAAAGTTTAGTTTAGATCAGAATGTAAACAAACCTATGACTGATTCCCGTATGGCATTAGCTGTTAAGCAGGAACAATGATGAATTAATTTTCCCTCAGAGCAAGACGACGTATTACGTCACGTCACGGTGTATGCCGAGCCTAATGTTCCTTTAAAACAACACTAAAGTGGATAAAGAGGTGTGTGGGCGTGTCTCATTGAGGAGTAATTGTTCATGTTGGCAAAAAAGAACAATGAACAAGTAGCGCGTCGGCTGAATCTGCTGACATACTAGTGCAGATCCGCTGGCCTGAGGGACAGCATTCCTGGCGCTTGGCAGACCTCTGGCTGAGGAAGGACAGGTGAAGCCAGTTTTTTCCTTCAAATTCGGACATTGTTGAAAAAATAAATAAAATACAATGGCCCGCTGTTGTGATGACATCAATGAAAAAAAGCGGCGCTGTGAAGTCAGGGCAGCCATGTTCTAGTCCCGTGACAAACAAGCTCTCACTGTCGACACCCTGTCTCCTTCTCTTATGTAAATAGCAACGCATGAAACACTGTGCACATCATAAACAAAACAGCTGACGTCGCTATGACGACCCCGATTGATTTTGTAATAACGCGGTCAGTACATGATGAATGTTTGAATGAATGAATTCGTGAAATGTGTCCTAATGTGTGCTAACGAATGATGATGATAATCACAATAACAATGAGTGACTTTTTTCAGCCCAGCGCTTGTTGACTAAATGGCCGTGTTGCTGTCTTCCTACAGCCACTCCTCTGTGCAGCGCAGGTAAGGAGCGTGGTTTGCATATGTGACCTCATTCCTGTGGGAATATGTCCCGCTCAGCAGCACACAGCAACACAACAGCTGCCCAGCGCACAGAGACACACACACACACACACACACACACACCACAACATAGTCTGCCACCCTACTATAGCATGTGTGTGTGTGTGTGTGTGGGAGAGAGACAGAGAGAGAGAGAGAGAGAGAGAGAGAGAGAGAGAGAGAGAGAGAAGAGAGAGAGAGAGAGAGAGAGAGAGAGAGAGAGAGAGAGAGAGAGAGAGAGACGCGTGTCTGACATATACTCTGACAGACAGTACTCTGTAGTTTGTACAGACAGAAATGTTGTACAGACTTTTGTATGTTAAAATCCAGTTAGCAAAAGTTAAAATCAACCTCCTGAAATATTTGTAATCTACAAAATATGTAACAAGACACTGTAAAGAGAAGTCAAATGTAAAGCTAAGGCAAACAAACCTGTTGACATACAGTGCATGTGCATGTGTTTGTAGCCTCTGTGTGTGTGTGTGTGTGTGTGTGTGTGTGTGTGTGTGTGTGTGTGTGTGTGTGTGTGTGTGTGTGTGTGTGTGTGTGCTTGTGTGTGTCCGTATGTGTTAAAGTCCAGGAGTTAAAATGCCATCCAAAAGTATTTTAATGATCAATCGCAAGTCACAAAACCCAGTCGGAAAGCAAGTAGAAAATAAGTCAAAAGTGACAAAAGTAAAACATTTCATAACACTAAAAAAACAACCCCCCTCTTGACTTATATGTGCATAGTTTGTTGCCATAGCCCCTTCCCCCCCCCCCCCCCCCCATCTCCCCGTGGGAGGTCATTATCTTGTGTACCTTTAAGTTTGGCGCTGTACTCTGTCTTGTCTGACTGACTCCGTCTCACCAGCGTTCCCAGGTTGATATCACCGAGGGTCATGTCGCTGGCCACAATGGAGTCTGTTTTCCTCCTCTCCAGGTAGCGCAGGAACACCGGCCTGTTCCTCCTCTTCACCACCACCACTTTCTCCTTCTCCTTCTCCTTCTCTTTCTCCTTGTCCTTCTCCTTCTCATTCTCGGTCCCTCCGCTGGCCTCCATGGTGGCTCTGTTGACCGACCTGTCGCTGCTGTTGGATCTAAACATGGAGGAGGTCTGTGACGAGGAGGAAAGAGAGAGAGAGAGAGAGGGGAAGGAAGAGGGAGAGAAAGGGAGGGAGAGAGAGAGAGGGCTGGGGAAGTGCAACAGGTGTACTGCTGTCAGTGTACAGACAGTGTGCCTCTGAGTTCAGCACAGGTGCTCTCTAGGCCGGCCCCTGCGACTCTATACCTGTCACAGGAGAGCTGGGAAGCCACGCCCCCTTTCCTCTCTCCACCTCGCTGCACTTTGCCTCCTGCCTGCGAATATGGACCAATTCCAGCAGAAGGGAACGAAACGGGGTTAAAGGGCAAATACATTCCTGATTACAACATATTCTTTCGTTTTTTTTAATCATACTTTGCGTAAGGTGCGTCTCGCGAGGCGGCATTCAGCGTGTGAGTGAGATGTTGATGTGTCCAACTACAGCAGGGGGAAGCGTTTGCATGTGTGGCAAGGAGAAAGTTTGTCAATAAGGTACATCAGATAGGCCCACATATCCTTGCGGCGCATAAACCGAGGAACTGATAACCCGGAAAATATTTCATTTCAGATTCATTCTCCTCAGGTCAAGACTTGTACAAAGTGTGAACTAAAAAAGTCACGAGCTGCGCTACTCCAATAGCGTTTGGATTTAAACAAGGTCATACCACAAATATTGTGTGTATGCATCAGCAGGTAGCGCTAGTCACCGGACGGTCTGCATACTTTCATCGGCTCGTAATGCATTACCGGCGCTCAGGTGGAACTGATTTGACCTGAAGGGCGGCATTCCAAGGTGCAGTTCTCTAAAAATGCGGATATGATGATAACACAATGGTTGTAGCTATTATGACACCAATAAAAATGCGGTCATGAAGTCATGGCAGCGACGATGTAGGTCAATGACAAACTGCATGCATATAGGCAACACACAAACACTCCTTTTTATAAACATTTTTATCTTATTATTCCTTGTTACTTCCCTGTTAGGATAATACATACTGACCCACCGTGTGACATCCTGTTCATTATTCCCTTAAAAGTTTGCGTAACCCCTATGACCTTTTCCCTTTGTGATATCTGTTTAGGGTGGAGGTGTGTATATTTTTCTATCAATAAACATCTATTATTGAATTGCTTACAAGTCATAATGTGTCCTCGTGTATGTTAGAGTTGTGTACTCATGTATTGCGGGTGTATCTCTGTTTATTTTAACATTTTAAAGAGTTTATTTTTAATAAATGTAGTTCTTAATATTTGCTGTGTTTTCAATGGGAGCTGTAGTGTATGTGAAGGGGGGATGTACATTTGTTATTTTCTTACAAGGTATGTCATGTTTTTCATTGTATTAACTGTGTAATGACAGACTTTTGTGTCAGTGTACTTGCTAAAACCTGGAAAAACGAATATTGCCGCAACTTTGACCAGAAAAATGACGCGGTGAATGATGTACTGTGCAGACCACATTTCATTTTTTTTGCTGTACCAACCAAAACGGGGATTGAACCAAAGCTCCATCCGGCTTCACATGCTCTCTGCCTCACATCCTCGGGGAGGAGGAGACTTCTGCAGCTCTTCTTTCTCATGTCCTCTGGGGATACACGGACCTCCAAGTCCTTCCTCTCCGGTCCCTTTACCAGCAGAGCATTGTGGGGGATCTTCTGTTTGGTTCGTTTCTCGCAAATTAGTGAATGTTGTTCAAATGTTGCTCTCATCATTACTAGATAGTAGTAGTCTGCATTTGTCACTAGCCACAAAAATGTGCATATTTGCCAACACTACACTGAGTATGACCTATAAAACTTCCACACTATGATTTTTGAGTTTGATTAAGTGTATAAGTTGTGCGTTTTTGTCTTTTACAGAATACTTGACCACTCACAACAGGATATATTTGATGAATAAATGCTCTGTATACTTGAAAAACAGATGTCTCCTGCCCTCCCCTTAATTTACAAAGACACCAGCCTCCACTGGTATATAGGCTTATGCATAATATATACTTCTATACTGCGATGTCCGGGTGACATGGCGTCACAGTGTCCGTAGCGCTATAAAGACCTGAGCCAGGTCTCCTCCCTTCCTGTGTAAAGTCTGATGTCCTCTGTGTGTTTATCAGCCGCTGATTGATGTCCACGTGAAGACATGCAGACTCATTACCCTAAATTGCCTGTAGGTGTGGACTGTGTTTGTTTGTATGTCTGCTTGCGCATGTGTGTGTGTGTGTGTGTGTGTGTGTGATATCCCCGGTGATAAGCTGCTCCCTTATAGGTGCCCAGCTTGTGAGACACTATTACAAACAGATACAGTACAAAAGCACATTGATAGTTATATAGATCGATCTGAGGTAATTAATTAATCACAAACACGCCACATAAAAAATCATAAGAAGGGACATAATACACTTTGTCTTCTCCACCAAGCTAGCTCTAAATACGTAGCAACGAGCAAGTTTACACAAGCATTGTTTATTTTCCATTACTCAACTTTGTGACGTCACCACATTGATACAACTTGAATGGAGGCGACTGTTACCGAATACATAGCAGAAAAATATGCGATCATTAGATGCAGTCTAAAAAGCGGTCGTCACAATAAGTTATCGGCTATAGGCCACCGTTTGACATGCCAAACGTCTCAATGTTTTGAATACACAACACACAACACACACAAAGAGTCAATGTTTCCCATAACCTGCTGCTCCATATTCAAGCCATTCTGCCCAAATCCCACATCATTTGGTGAGCCCAGTAGTTTATTAAAACCAGGCTGACGCCGGCGTTTGTGGACATGGCAACCAGACACTTGCCTTCTCACCCGGAGCGATAACAATGGCAACCTTCTCCTCCCCACAGAGAGACAATAGGGCCTCCTATTATGTTTCCTGATCGCCATAGTGCACTGTACCTGTTTGACTTCTCCATTTCCACCCAAATAATACTGTCAGGCCTTCTGTTTTATAGGACGAACATACTTTCATCTGTTAAATTAATTACATTAAATTAAATTGAGATTATTATTGTACTTTTTTTTCTTTTCTTTTCTTTCCTTTTTTTTTTTAACTTAAAAATGTATTCTGTTGTGAGTGTAATGTTTGTGTGCACACGTGCATGTGATGTGGGAGGGTGAGTGTTTCATGAATATTTAATTTAATTGTACAAACATGAGTTCATGAATTCAAGACACATGGATACATCTAACTATCTAAAATATTGAATTAAGTATGTGAAGACAATGCTTTGTGATCCATGAATGAGTTTCGTCTTCGCATCACATCAAAAGCGCTCTGTGCTTTGATGACTATTTGAGCGTTGAGCTATATATGCATGAGAGTGTAATGTGCTGGTGAAGCTATTGTTTTGGTGTTAATAGGTACAGATATTGTTTGAACGTACCTCAAGGTAAACAGCCGTAAAACGTAAGACCTGTGGACAGCTGGCACTCCTGTTTGTTTTCGACGAAATGGATACAGGACTTTGATCTCATTATTGACTTCAGGATCTACTTTTCTCAATTCCAAGTTCAAAAGACGTCAGATGTTCGCACAATGTAACCTGCTTGGCAGTGGGGGAAAGCAACTAAGTACATTAACTCAAGTACTGTACAGATTTGAGGTAGGCCTTCTTGTACTTCACTCGAGTATTTCTATTTTCTGCTATCTTATAGCCTACTTTTACGCCACTACATTTTAGAGGCAAATACTTTTTACTCCACTATATTTATCTGACAGCTTTAGTTACTATTAGTTACTTATTACTAGTTACTTTGCAGATTGAGATTAACAACACAAACTATAATTAATACATTCATTATATTACTATATCAATAAGGCTTTATTATATTCACAAGCTACCTAGCAGTATGTTAGTAAGTAAATACATAAAATATACATAAATAAATTAAAATGTGCTCCACATTTGGAGCTGCAACAGCGATGAACACATTAATGCATCAATAAATATTATTCTGAAATGGGCCATTGTGCATAATGAGTACTTTTACTTTTGGTGCTTTAAGTGTATTTTGATGCTAATACTTTTGTACTTTTACTTCAGTAGCATTTTTTACTTGTATTTCTTCAGTGTGGTATTACTACTTTCACTCAAATAAAAGGAGAGAAGAGTACTTCCTCCACCACTGTCCTGCATGGCTGTATGGGCACACGCTTGTCTCAATGGAAATCTCTAAAGACATCTTTCTTTTCAGACGTGGTGTGCCTTGAGTTTAGTCAACTTTAGTAAGTATAGTAAAAAAAAAACAGACTAATTGAAGTTGTATGGTGCACCATAAGAAGGTACACCTGGGTGGCAGTATGTGCTCACGAAACACGTGCCAGTGACGTCAACGACGTCAGAAACGACCGACGTACACATCCGGTACACGTTCTGCTTCCAAAGTAAAGGTCCTGGGAGCATAGGTCGCGTTTCAAACCTCTACTTTCGTTGGGGACTTTGCTCTAATCGTTTGATCGACTACTTACTGTTTAATAATTTGCTATTATCGTGTAGCAGACACTTGTACCCCAACGCGACCTTTACCCGCGACCTGTGTCTTTTAATTTGAAAAAAAAAACACACCGGAAGTCCGACCCTGCTCCTCCTCGGCGTCCAGCGGCTTGGGCCTCCGCGGACTCCGTAGCTTTCGCCTTTCCGCGTTTGCGCGAGCCCCCCCGACGGTTGCGTGGAGCGGCCGCCATGAGCGCCGCGCTGCGCGCCTCCCTGGGAACTGCGCTGAAAGGTTTCCGCTCCCGGTGCGCCGCTCACGGCAGGCTGTCCGGAAACATGCTGCACTACGACACGGAGGCGAGGGGGCAGCCCAACTCCCCCAGCTACAGGATATACTTCAGTAAGTCTCGGTGGACCGCAGGTTGTCGTGTCGTGTCCTAACGTAACGGCGGTTTGTAACGGCGGTGTTTGTCGGTGTAACGGACAGCCTGTCGGTATAACGGGGGTTCCGGTGTCTGTGTCGGTGTTGCATGGCTAACGTGACCTTATAACGGCTTGGTTGTAGCGGTTGGGGGCAAAAACCGCCTGCTTGGTGTCATTGAAAGTGCACTGCCTTTAGATAAGGTCATTTAAAAAAACCGTTGGGGGGGGGATGCATGTGATTTGATAAAAGGGAAAACACAGGTGAGGTGAGGTGAACTATCGCGAGACCAGAGGAGAAAGCACGTGAGGTGCTACACTAGGCTTGTATAGGTGTGTGTACCTCTTTTTAATGCCTTCAAGTAACTCATTGGGAGTCAAACATGTAATGTTTACTTAGTCCCCCCTATTACCTGTCTTATCTATCTATCTATCTATCTATCTATCTATCTATCTATCTATCTATCTATCTATCTATCTATCTATCTATCTATCTATGCCAAGGATCCTAACTGTGCTTGTGTGTATTTATTTGTCTTTTCCAGAAACCTCTGAAGGAAAATACATTTCACCGTTTCATGACATTCCTCTTCATGCAGGAGGTGGAAAAGGTGACTGATTTAACCGCTGGTTTTATCACATTTTATCACATATAACATGAGGAACTGAAATAGGTGCCAGCGTAACACTTTGTCTTGCTTGTCGCCTCGCTATAGGACAGTGATGTACCACCGAAGAAAATGAAGAAGGGGGAGAATGAGGTAATGCCCTGTAGCTAGTCTCGCATTTTGGTTATTTTTAGCATTTTATAATTATTTGTGTCACTTGTTTTGTGTTTCGGTGCTTTTCAGGTGCTTTTCAACATGGTTGTCGAGGTACCTCGATGGTCCAATGCTAAAATGGAGGTAAATGAGATGTTGTCCTTAAACCTTTAATGAAAACTTTTCTGTTATTCAAATCATTAAAATAATATTTCAAAGTCTATACATTGAGTTCCAGTGATTTGTAAAGATAGTTCATCATCTCTATTTTTGTTGCTTCCTCCTCCAGATTGCTACGAAGGAGGTGCTGAACCCAATCAAACAAGACGTGAAGAAAGGAGCGCTTCGCTTCGTGGCGAACGTCTTCCCACACAAGGGCTACATCTGGAACTACGGGGCGCTCCCACAGGTAGGGGAAACCCTCCATCAAATATTCTGTTTTTGGTCTTTAAAGGACACAATAAATATTCATAAGCAAAAAGTCCCAGAGGAAGTGACAAAGAGGAAGTGTTTAAAACAAGGGCTGTAAGTAACAAACCGCAAAGCTCATCGTGTGACAGCTGACGCGTGAAAGTTATTAGCATACGTCAGATTCTGAGGTTTATTCTGGGAAACGACTCTAAATAGGCAAATCAAAATATAAATCGAAATTCCTCTTCATAAAAGTGCTCAGATTCAGCTTCTGTCAGTCAGACTCTTTCTAAAACTCGTTCTATATCGTCAGAGATTTGATTCACACATTCAGCTTGAATAAGATTGTCACCCATACCGCCCCCCCGTAGCATGGTTTCCAACTGTACTAAAGGCATGTGGGTTTTGACAGACATGGGAGGACCCCAACCACACGGACAAAGACACCAAGTGCTGTGGCGACAACGACCCCATAGATGTGTGTGACGTGGGGTCCCTGGTACGTCGGAGCCCACACATCGGCTGTGCTTACTAACTGAATGAAACTGGTCCACGGCTCCAACCACAGGGTGGCTCATTGTGTTACTCTTGTTTGCGTGCTTCTTCAGGTGTGTGTGCCCGGCCAGGTCATCCAGGTGAAAGTCCTGGGCGTCTTGGCCATGATTGATGAGGGAGAAACCGACTGGAAGGTCATTGCCATAAATGCTGATGACCCAGATGCCCAAAGCCTGAATAGTAGGTCATGTTCTACTAGATAATTCTGATATATATATAAAACTATATTGGGATTGATGAGTAATTAATTAGTTTTTGTCTGTAATTTTGTATTGCACTATTTGTATATACTACTGATTAGTTTTTCTGTTTGTTTGCATCTTCTAATATTTGTGTGTGTGTGTGTGTGTGTGTGTGTGTGCGTGCGTGCGTGTGCGTGTCAGGTATAGACGATGTTCGCAAACAGAAGCCTGGGCATTTAGAAGCCACTGTTGACTGGTTCAAAAAATACAAGCTGCCAGACGGAAAGCCTGAAAACCGATTTGCCTTCAATGGACAGTTCAAAGACAAGGCAGGTCAACTTTGAATAGTGTTTAATTTTAAATAGGAGCAGAAAACAAGGAGCTTGTGTGTGTGTGTGTGTGTGTGTGTGTGGAGAAAATATTAAAGGATAGGCTCTTTTTATGCTACGTTTTAATGCGTAAAGTTAGATAGAAAAATGCTAAACCGCATGAGGATTTGATGCACCAAAACATGTACTGTTTCAACTGTTATGTCTCCATCCATTATTTGACATTTTGTTTAGGATTTTGCCCTGGAGATAATTCAATCCACTCATGAGCACTGGAAGGCCCTCATGCAGAAAAACGCCAACAGTGGAGAGATAGAATGGTGCGTGTGAACGCATGTGTATTTACCTTTATTTGTATTTATATGCACAGTATATATTTATCCATCTTATAGATGTATGATGTGTCAATGGTAATACATAAATATTAATAATACATATAATAAATATAAGTCAACAACATTTTTGTTTTATATTTTGGAGTGGGGCGGTGGTTTATTTATTTTTTTCTTCATTGACAGTAAAAATACTTCTGTCTGTGAGAGCCCCTTCACATGCAGTTCGGAGGACGCCAGAAAAGTGGTTGAATCGGTAAGATGAATGAATAAACATAAGTGAATATATTTATGTGTCCTTAAAGATGCTGTAGGTAAGATTTAAGAGCTATAACCGGATTGTAATTTTTTAGAAATGCCATAGCCATCCTTCACCTATTGCTCTGAATATATTTTTTCTGGTTGGCTGCGCCAAATTTAGGCTCCTGGTTAATTTCTGATCAATCAGGGCATCTGTTCCCTGATTGGTTCAGCAAATCTATCTTGCCTGTCAATCACATTCGCGCACACAGCGTTATCATAACTCCACCACAGTTGCATGAATGCAACACTTCTCAATGGCAAAGAAATGTAAGGACGTGGCTTATTTGGGCTTGTTTATTTCTCTCTTTACAACTCAAGTCTTACAGCACCTTTAAGGTTGTATTCAATATCATTAATTCATGGTTCTTTCTCAGGCTCCTGCATTGAGTAACGCCCTTCCTTTGTCTCCTGGGGGTAAGTTGACACAAAAACACTTGGTTACTAAGTTAAACAATGCAACATGTATTAACTCCGCAAAAGAGAGGCTGTGTCAGTGAGTGGTGACTACTACAACTTCATGGGTAGTTTGATTGTTGTTAATGAAATTAAAAAGTACATTTTCTCAGTGTTAGTCCTGTGTTAGTTCAGTTATCTCTTGTTACGTGCCAAATATGTCAAAAAAAAGATTTCTGAATATTTTTACATCAAAATCCCTGTCTTTTCTATTTCTGTAAAATGGTTTTGATGCTTGATGACTCATCCTGCACTCAGGGGCGTTGACAAATTTTACGTCCAATGAAAGTTGTTTCTCAAGTTTTATTGTCTCTCCCCCATGACTATAAATCCTGCTAGTTACCAAACGGCATGCGCGTGCCGACAGACTAGCAACTAGTTGTTGCTGTGTTTTTAATTTCTTTTTTAAGTGTCTATAATAACTGCACACTCAAGTGTCACAGTCTGTCAATCTGTGACGTAAATACACATTGAACGATTTTACTTTCCAAAAAACAAGATATATTTACTTTTTTAGTGGTACAGGTCTGAAAAGTTTTCACCAAAAATAAATCAATTAATAAATGACCGCATTAGCTAGTAATTCAAAGTCCAACTAATTACCTGGTGATTAGCCCTAACACTACACATTGCTTTGTTTCCCTTATACTGCTCTAAAACCTAAAAATCACAAGCAGAACAAAACTGCTAGGGAAAGGGATGTCTTTATGCTAGGCATAGCCATGCTACACAATGGAGCTCGATCTCCTAATGTGATTAAGATATTATTCTACATTATGCCCAATATACTCTTCCAACTGGCTGGACTGGACCTAAGACTGGGTTTTTAATGAGAAAATCTCAGCATGTTATTGAACGCAATTTTTTTCTCTTTTTCTAAATGTGCACCTACTCATGACAAAAAGTATGTTGTGCAGGTAATGCAGTCATTTTTTTCTTTATTTATGCTTGATTGTGCCTTTTATACATTTATTCCCTTGTGCAGTGGACAAGTGGCATTTTCTCTAAAGAGATTCTGACGTCCTCAAGATGGTGCTCAAAACAACAAAAGCTATGGTCCACTGAAAGACCTACCCATGCTATGTCTCATTTTGTAAGCACTCCATCCACATTTATGCAGAGAGGGTATGATCTTTGTTTTGGTCCCGCCAACATTTAATATTAGACAATATAACTATAATGACATTTTGAAATGCCCTTTTTCAAACCCATAATAAGGTATGAAGGTAAAATAACCTTTGGAATATTTTGTTTTAAACAAAACTTTATTTGAGGCCTGTGGAATACAAGGACATTTTTTTAAAGATGTTTGCAAAATAATTAAGTTGATCACGTATAACTGGGCTACTGGTGATATAAATTGAATAGTTTGTGTGTTTCTTGGGCTGAAATATTGTAATAATTTCCACTTTCTAAAAAGCCAGTGCTCAGCAACTCAGGTTGCATGTTAAGCGTGTTATGTGACCCATCACGCTCAGTTGAGCTTTTTATTTTAAGGACCACATTTCTTTTTGTACTGAGCAAATAAATTATTAATTTGAATGAATAAATAACCATATGCTGTGACCATTACTTTCTTTGCCCTGTTTTACACAAAAACGCACCTTTCCATTGGAAGAAAATGTATATAAATGAAGGCATGCATATTAAGTTGAGTAACAAATCAAAGTGCATTAAATAAATATAACCTTTATTAAAAACACCCACATCTTAGCAATAACAGGAATGATATAATGAACAGCTTTCAAATAAACTGCGTTCAGTACATTACTTACAGTATGTATCCTTTAATTCCATTTTTAGCATACCACACTTCAGGAAAACTAGGGAAGCCTTTTTTTTAAAAAGCAGGAATTTGCACATTTTTAACCTTTTAGTGTCTAATTGCAAACCTCTGCTTATCAACTGCTAGCATAACATCAGAGCTTAGCACCTTTGTTCATTAGTTAAGCTCTGAAAGTCATTCAAGTAATGTTGATCCTCATATGGCTATGCTTAAAACCCGCTATAAATCACCTTGGCTTACTCAACTTGCTACTTCAGCTGGGTCCTGTACAACATAATCTTTTTATAATTTCTCTACAAAATGGGAAAAGTACAAATACTAATTTTGAATGCTTTTGCTAACAGGATCGTATAACTGTAAACATTGCTGTGTGGACATGGAGTCTAGTATTTACAAAGACTTCCTACATTTATCTGACTGGGGGTTTTCTGTTAACTAAAAAAAATAAAGAAAACGTGAACTTTAGGATTGGTACTTGATGGATTAGTATATTTGACAAAACTACATGAACCTACAATATCAACAACAAAGAGTGAGTTGTATTTGTGTAATACAAATGCATGGTATGTACAATGTGACATAATTTATTTTTCCTTAACACATTTACAATCTATTTTAAATAAAGTAATTCTTTATTAAATTTTTTTCCTGAAAAAGAAATGAAGTGCTTTAAGAAATTGATAGAATATATGTTAAAGATTGGGGTCACTCATACATAACTCATTCCATTATATATCACATCAATTAAATCAAATAAACGGGGCAAAAATGATCATTATACAATTGCTTAGTGGTTATAAATAAATTGTAACTATATCCAAGCACAAGAATGTGCAACTACTTTAATAACTGCCCTGGCCTTGCTTTTGTAGCAAAATAAAACTACATTACTCCTCACAAGTAAGTGTCATACTTTCCCTTTAGTCAACTCAGTGCATATTCAAATTACTTCTTTTTTTTCATAAGATTACCACCAGCCTACTAACTATAAAATAACTTATGAATGATACTTTTTTTTCTTACAAAATAAGTTTTGTTTTAGGTATGGCATACAAGAATTTCTAATGGGATTCTGAAGGCAAGTCCCTGAATGAGGCAAAAAAGACAAACTGAATCGAGATGGAGGTTTAGACGTACTTAGTTGAAAATGTCCCTGATTTGCAGTAACATCAAAGCTTCAAGTTTAAGTAATTCTTTCGAGCAGATTGATAAGAGGGAAAGAAATAAACTTCTCGGCCTGTTGGTAACCTGAATATTCAGCGAGTGTGAACATTTTGAGTAATCGAGGAAGGATAAAAGACTAAAATAAACCTTTGTTATGTAATCCTATTGCCAAGCATGTTCTGAGGTATATGACAGGTAGATACTGTATATCATTCATCAGCCTCATGAGTCTCACATTATGTAACTACTATGTCAAAAAGCACCATATGAAATAAAAACAGTTTCAACGCATAAAAGACAAAAAGAAAAAAAAAGGCTGAGACTACTTTACAACATTAAAATCTTAAGCATAAATTTGAAAATTAATTTACTGTACAAAACAACTTTTTTTGTATCTTACAGTTGGTTTACAATATTTGAATGACCCCCACAGCATACCAGCTGCTTTCTGAAATACCAGCACCACTGAGCTAACCCTGCCTCATGTTCCTCAGTATATGAACACAACATGTTTAGTGAATGCAACAGTCACAAGACTAAATGAAATATTCACATCTGATTTGTTCAGTGAACCTATGGCCAGCAACCCGGAAACAGCCAAAGACAGAATTGTAACCCCGTTGAGAATCAAGTTGCTGCTTGCATTTTTCTCATGAAAATATTGTAAAAAGCACCATAAGGATGGCTCAATTAAAAATGAACAGTATAAAGGACATAGAATAGTGAAAGAAGCACCAATAAAATGCAAGTGGAAAAAAAACATTTTTCTCTGTTTTACAGACCATATTTACAGACTCATAATCCTTTTGTAATGCATATTGTAATTTCACTGTGAAGATCATTAAGAAGTAATTATTGTTTTGTAGCAATAGAATTAGCACAAACTTAATAATTCAGATTTTAAGGTGTAGCATTTATCTTGTTATCAAAAGTGCTCTAATAAAGATTTTTAAAGTAATCGAGTTGCTGATGATTTGATAATGATTCGGTTTTCTGAAGACTGAAACATAATTTAAGTGTTTGCCACTCGTATAAAGTGGTGCAGCTATTGTGTAAAAGCATTTTGAGAAAAGAAAACAGTATTAGGTATTCTTTAACATAAGTTAGGCCTATCACAAAATCAGTGTTTTTTTGCCAAGATTGTATCTCCAAGTGAATATCTTTTAAGAAAAATAGTCATAGTTCATAAAAAAGAAACTTTGTTTCCAGTATAAACAAGTCCTGTTGTATCAGACTGACAGCACCAGAGTTTTGACAGTGCGTATCTTTCAAAAAGTAGTTAAACAAAAATAAATATATTATGTAGGGTCAACTTACGAGTAAAGCTTGCTTTTTAGAGAGGTGAAAAACTTGACGAGAAGGTGGTTTCCATCTTAACTGATCTGAAGTTCACATTTCTGCTAACACTTTCTCTGTGGAAAATGAGGAGCGTTATTTATCAGACCAGGGGTGCTTAGGGCTCTTGTATGTCATCCCTAGTAAATATAGCACCTATTTGTAGGAATATAATGTCTTATTCCTTGGTATCCTTTCCGTGTCCTACACAAACTGACTGTAGGGCCCTGTGACCTTAGTGAAGGCATAGGGGGCTGTACTGACATAGGTGTTGGTAGTGCTGGACACAGAGCCCTCCAAGAGTGTCTGGATGAAGCGCTTGTAAGGAGGCTCCCTAGTTGGGTCGGATGACTCCGGGTGCTCACGTTTGACCCCTTTCTTGCCGCCGCTTTTACTGGGGGTAACCTCACCCCCGTTCCTCTCTGCATCTTCTTCCTTCTCTCGAGCTTTCTCCGCCATCTTGGCTTCCCACAGAGCCAACCCGTGCTTTGCCTCGTTCATGTTCTTGTGCTGGTAGAAGACCAGGGAGATGCGTGTTGGGTGGTTGCGGTCTGGGTTTTTAACTGGCGTTGTTGCATGGAGTTCCCGTTTTGCGCATTCAATCAGGATGGAACCGTGGCTGGGGGCCACCGCCACACCACCAATATCCGGGTCCAAGAAGTTGTGCTCGTTGTCTGACCACATCTCGGGTTTCTGCGGGGTTGTGGGCGTGTTTGGTGTCCCAGGCTCCTGTTTAATGTTAGCACCTTGGAGGTTGCCATTGGGAACACCAAATTGTGGCTGCGGAGTCAGACACTCGCTACCTAACGCAGGGGGAAGCACCTGTAAGCCTGGAAGGCCCATTTCCTGCTTGATCGGCATACGGAAAGGATCTTGGCCAGGGGGGAACATTTGTGGACTCTGAGGGAGGTATGGATTTGGGTATCCTCCGAACTGATTGCCATTTTTCATGGCAACATCATAGTTCAGGCCAGGGTGTGTTGATGGGGCTCTAGAGAGGGCATCCATAAGATGTGCGTTCGTTGCTCCATTAGGTCCATAGGGGGGGTAAGTGCCCATGGGATGAACACCTGGCCTCATGCTACAGGCACTGTAGCCATTGACCTGTAAACCTGGTTCTCCATACCTTGGTGGATAGCGTTGATGTACACCGTACTGCTGCTCTGGGTAAAGCGCTGGCCTCTGTTGCCGATATATATCAAGGTGTTTTGGGTTCGAAGCATAATAAGGGTGATAATTATCCAGGGGCATTCCTCCGTTACACTGATACCCTGGGTAAGGAGAGTTTGCCCCATTCATGTAGGAGTTGGGAACATGAAGTGGAGACGGGTACGGGCTAGTTGTTGGTGTGGAGTACATGCCACCTGCCTTTGAAGTGCTCGGAAAGGAACCAGAATGGATAGAGAACCCTGGATAACTGGCCGGGTGTGGGGATCCAGGGTATGTGGGAAGGATGTTTGCGTGCTGCTGTTGCTGTAGCTGCTGTGGGTGGACTCCAAGATGGTGTGGCGACGGACCTGCTTGTCCTGCCGCTGCCATAGCCCCTGGAATAGGTCCTGGAAGAAATGTAAGGACGGCGTAACGCTTAATTATGCTATTCAGCAATGGAAAGACAACATATAATCTAACCATTATGGATTAAATCATAATTAAAGCACATACATTATATTAATACTCTGCATGAACCATTCCCAAGGCACTACATGCAATGAAACAAATAATCTACCCACCTGTCCCAGCAGCGCTCTGAGTGATATTTTCATAAGTGCCAGCCTTCGGCTTCGCCTGAAGGTTCTTCTCGGTCTTAATGTCCAGACCGGCATTCTTGTTGGCTGCATTTTTTTTGGCCTCCAGCTTCTTCTGCCGGCAGGACTTGGCAGGTTCTGAGAGCATGCGGACCTGGCGTCGGAAGACATTGAGGACCTGTATGGCACCGGTTTTGATTTTCTCCTGGTGGCCTTCCACACTACCAAATTCATCCGTGTTGGAGGGCTTGTACAGAGGCAAAACATGAAGTTGCTCATCATCTGGTATCTTGCCTATGTCCCGGTTATCCTCTCTGGTCAAGGTGCACACCTGAAAAAATAGGTAGTGTGAAGTCTACTTTCTTTGAAATGATAATTAAAACCCCTATCTTTGCACTTAACACACTTATGTTTATTTGATTTTAGTTTGGAACCTTGCGTTGATTATACAAGGTGCATACTAGCACTATGCAGTGTTCAACTGTATATAAATACACATAATAATGACAAGTAAAGTAGTAATAATAGTTTTAGGCTTAGTGCCTAAGGACATTAATATTGTGTGTATGTGTGCGCTTTAAGAGTACATATTCTAACACCATGAAGTTTCTTGTGCATTTGCTTACCACAGTGCTTCCACCCTGCATATTGTGGAGGTCTCTGTGAGCGTGTGCACAGAAGTCCACGCAAGCGGTGACCCCAGAGAAAGGACGGCCCTCTTCCTGCCCTAGGCGACAATCTGTAGCTCTGTGTTCATGTTCCACCTACACAACAAAGTATTCAACGTAAAGACATTTATTTGTGTGTGGTACTATCTAGTTTTCTTTATGGTTTATTTGAGTTCTTTCTACCCTGATTAAAATGATTGAATAAACCAGTTAGAAATTGTTTAAAATGAATTGTGGCAGTTAGCAGGAAAATTAAATAAATGTCTCCTAAAGGTCTCATAACGTTAATATGAGATATTACCAAATATACTGGTGAAAACTTACCTGGTTACCATAAGCTTCAGGTGCTAATGATTTGTATATTGGCCCCATTATAGTGGCTAGGTTTTGAAGATTTTGCTCCAGTCTTCCCTCCTGGAAAAAATATATTTATATTTAAGATATCTTATTCTGTATATCACGATGCCCAAAGTAGTATTGAGTATTTTAGGATAGGATATTTTATACCTCTTTACTATCATCTCCAAGTAGCTTGAATTTCCTTGGAATTTTGCTCCTAGCAAACTTGCAGCCATTGTAATACATGCTCCAGGAGCAGCCAAATGAGAAAGACGCTCCACAGGCCTCAGGATTTAGTCCTTGGCAGGCACATGTCCTCCTAAATTAGAGAAAGTTATCCATTATGATATGGTTGTAAAAATAAAAAAAAAAGAACCCAAAAATGTTGAAAAAAAGTGTAGAATAATACACTATCCCAACATTACTATTTGATCCAACAAAAGTATTCCCATTGCTTGGAGACGGAGTGAAACCTGTGATATAAATTATGATATTTACATAAAGTAAGAGTTTCTTCGTGTTCAAGTGGTGATTAATTGTACTCACTCTTCGTTGATTGAGCAGCGTCTCTGGGTGTGGGCTCCATGCTTGGTTAAAGTGCTGCTCAACTCGAGGTAAAGATGGTCGGCCAGATTTCGAGGGATGCCCTCCCAGATGAGAAGGACCACAATAACGCAGGAGGTCTCGCACGTATGTCCGGCACGCTGCCGGACCAACACTAGCAGTTTCTCCTCAGCGCTGCCACGCCGAATTACCTGCGATACACACAGAAAGGGCAGGTATTACCAGTCAAGACAAATACATTGTGAATTATTTTTTATAACCTATTTTACTATTTAGTTATTTAACCAGACACTTTTATCCAAAGTTAATTTAGATGTGTGATATAAATGAGCAGGTAGACGTTGGATATATAGACACATATGCATAGACGCTGCATTGGCCTTTGGATCGGTACGTCAATGTCGCCGCCATATTAAACAGGCAAAGACTGGCCTTTAAAAAAAATACAAGTAAACAGGAGCTGTGGTTTTTCTGGATAAAAAGCACTTTAACGTTTACATTTCTCACCTGATTTCAATGATTCATTTTTATGTTCAACGGTTTATGATCTACGTGGAGTACAAAAAAAGTTTTTTAAAAAGTTGCTTTTTTTTGTGCTCCACATAGATCATAAACCCTAGAATGAAATCGGTTGCGAAATGTAAACTTTATACTGCTCTTTGTCCAGCAAAAACAGCTGCTCCCCTGCTTACTTGAATTTGTTTACAGGCCAGTCTTGGCCTCTCCAATACAGCGGCAACATTGAGATATCGCAGCAACGAGCCGAAGCATTCAGTGCGGCGTCTATGTATATATGTATATGGTTCGGCATCTTGCTCTAGAATACCTACAGGTAGGCTGCGGACATGGGGGTATCGAACCCAGTACTTTTGGCTGGGAGTCAACACCCTAGCCACTACACTGCCCCCTATACAAATGAATTGCAAAACTGTCATACCCATTTGGCAATAGGACATCCTTGTGTGCTTTTCCCCTCCTTGCCTGTGTAAATGACTTTTTCAATTCTAATGGCAGGACCAGTTAGCCCAGACCTTTGAAGAGAGATGACAGAACAAATACAATATAAGTACTGAACACAATGGCGTTAAGTGTCATCTTCAACAGCATCTCTTTAAATGGTGCTTTCAAGGAATTTATCATATACCTTTTCTCCATGACCTCTCGTATAGCAGGGACACTCGGTGCTGCCCCCAAGTGAGTGTAGTAAGGGCCCTCATCCTTCTCACTGATTTGTTCTAGGAAAAAAAGACTAATATTAATACTGAAACGTATATGATAAGCATGTTATCAGTTTATATTTTACAGCTCATGATAATCAGAATATTCTGAGACAAACATGATTATACTCACCAACACAGTGACAAGATGCAATGTCATACTGTGTTTTGATAGGAGTGTCTAGTAGGTTCTTTATGGGGGTATCCAGTAGCTTCATAGGAGATTCAATGAAGCTCTGGAGCGAAGGCTCCATCTTAGGGGTGAAGTCATTGGGTCTTCTAATAGAGGCAGGGGATGAAGTCATCCCTGACTCCCCTCCACCCAGATCTGCGTTGGTTGACAGTATTGTGACAGCCCCTGAGGACTCCACCTTTACCTGAGGAGAATTGAGGACAAAGGACTTCTTCTCGAATACAGGAGAAAGCTGATACTGCCTCAGGCTTTGTTCCATGGTGGCCAAGATGCTCCCTGGCTTGTTGCTTTGTTTGCACATGGATTGAGTAAACTCCTGCTTGACCTGTGGATTTCCCATAGCCATCTCTCGCCTCTGATACTCCTGCTGATGGATTCCCGGTGATGCAAATCGGGGTCCATTTTCCATTTTCACAGGTATAGGGCCTTGTTTGTCACCAACGCTCTGAGGTGGATAAGGTGGTCCGTGGCGTTCCTGCCGCTGTAAAAGGTGCATTCTCAGGGCTGCATGCTTCTGAAAGTCTCCCTGGTTCCCCCCATGTCCAAGAGGAATTTGGTATCCCCTCTGTAATTGGGAGCACGAGTCTTTCTGCTGCTGCTGTTCTTCCTTAGGATACATCTGTCCTGAAACCTGTTGGTTTAATGTGCCTTGTGGTATCTGGGCATTTGAGTGCACTGTTGTGTTTTGGAAGTCAGTGTGGTTGGCTTGATGACAATGTAGTGTAGGCTGCTGCTGCTGCGGGTGGCATTGTTTAAAACCCCCGTTCCCTTGATTCACTGTGCCAAACTGTTGCCTCTGATGTTGCTGCCTCTCCACAGCGTTGCTGTAACCAAAAGCTTGGTCACTTTGCTGGGAGTGTTGGATGTTGGACTGTACCGAGTTTCTCCCCTGCTGGTTGGGCTGGAACTGCTGCTGACTCGAATGAGGCTGACTGTGGGGTCTGTAGTTGGGGGACTTGAGCTGCTGCCCTTCAAACTGGGGCGGATGCGACATGGGACGTTCTAGACAGTGCTGTTGTGTTGGTAGGAATTCTGGTGACAGTATTTCCTGCAGGTCTGGGTCTACGTCGTGTAAGGGCTCTCGCTGCATTGGAGTGCGATAACAGTGACTTGTCTGGTCAGAAAGGTTGCACTGCTGGGAAAGAGCCTGCTGCATTGGAGTTGTTTTAGAATTAGATTGCTGCCACTCAGGGGCAGTGTTGTGCTGAGTTTGAGCACAGTGGGATTGGGCCTGTGTTTGCTCCTGTTTCATCTGCTGCTGCTGGAAATTGTTAGACCCTGAGGTGTTATCTGTAAAACCTTCCTGGGTTTGAAAGTTTTGAACTGGGTCTGTCTCCAACATCTGCCCATTGGCTTTGGGATTAGGTGGCTGCTGATCTGACTGAGGCCTGTTCAGAAAGTCTTCCCACATATCTTGCTCTTGTGTTTTGGATGGTGGACCACTGCTTGAGCGCTGCTCCGATTGAGGTGTGTTTCGGTTCATCCACTGCCCCTGGCCGGGTGCAGTGCATGATAAGTTGCTGCTCTGCTGGGTCTGGCTATCCAGTCCATTTTCTATCCCAGCATGATGTGACTGCTGGGTTCCTGGTGCGCTTTGTCGGCTTATCGAGTTAGGCCCCATAGAGCCAATACTGTCTGGCACAGCTCTACACAAACTCCCAGAATGTTGTTGAAAGTGCTGCATCTGGGGTTGCATGTTGTATTGGAGTCCCCCATCACTTTCGGATTGATGGGCAGAACCAGGCTCCTCACTCTGCCTCATTCCTTTTAATCCGGGTTTGGGAAAACCCTCAGACTCGCATCCCTTCCCTGCCTGAGTAGGCATGTTATGTTCCGGGAAAGAGTTCTGCTTAAACTCCTGGTTAGATTTCTTATACATGCCGTCAGAATTCTTTGGATAGCATTTTAGATCATTTTGATGTTGTGAGCCGTTGGCAGGTCGCTCTTCCACCTGCCCCCGTGCAAAGTCGCGTTCCTGACCAGGGTAAGGTTGCTGCTGCCGGTGCTCTGCCTCATAGTTGCTGGAGTATCCGTTCACTATATAGGGAGCAGGATTGTAACCATTTTCATTATTGTGACCTTGTCTAGGTTTCTGTTGCAGTGAGGCGGGCATCTGAGTTGAATTTGGGTAACCTGAGCTTAAAGAGAGGTGTTGAGCACCTTGATTGGGCAGCTTTTTTGCAAGAGATCCATTGACAGCCACTGGCAGTGAACCAGATGGTTGTGGCGCAATGGAAACCTGTTCAGGGTAATACTGAGACAGCGTCTTCTCTAAAAGATCACCCGGAGTGCCTTCCATTGTTGGGGGGGAGGCTGTAGCACCATTGGAAATGGAAAATGGTTGCCTTGAATGACAAAAAATATCCCCATTTGAGAAATTACTGTTTATTTTGTCCAGTTTCGTCTCCTGCAGGGCATTGCAGTTAAAATCTGTCGCCTTTGTCAACTCAGGAAAGTCTTCTACGAGACTGGAGCTAATATCCTCATTGCCTTTCATTTCAGAATCCATTTTGAGTTTCTTAGGCTGGTGAACCAACAAAGCGTCGTCCGGGAGTGCATGCTTCAGCTCCCCGTTCATGGTGTAGGGCCCTGGACTGAATAGCCCCTGTGCTGAACCAGGGCTGCCGCAGTTCTCTTGAGTTCTTTTCACGGAGTTGACCCCTGCACTGGGCTTGTAATGGTTCCAGTTCTGGTGTCCATTAATCTGTGCTCCCTCGGGAGACTGGGTTCCATTGTGGAGTTTGGTCGTAACCGCCGCGTCAGGGTTCTGAATTGTGCCAAATTGTGCTAATATCAGACTTTCTTCCGTCTCATGGCTAGACTGTTCTGTTTCCATCTGGTCTGCTCAGTCCATCCACGAAGCTGCTCTGTGTGTCCTGCACAACACAAGAGAGAGGGAGATATTAGTATCCAAATAAAAGTCATGCATTGCTTTTATGAAAACATAAGGTTGACGTTATTGTTTTTAAATTTGTCTTGTCTTTCAGTTGCAAAAGATTCTCGTGGTTGTCAAGAGGAGCGTATTGCTACATGCTACGCTAAAGTGAATGAAGACAATATATAGTAGCGATAGGCAGTATAGTTCAATAGTGTGTTTAAATAATGTCCTTGCTGTATGTATCAGTCCTACTGTTGTCTCAAAATAACAGCATTCAACCCAATCTCATCCCTACACTCGTAATGCCCATGTACCATGTAAAAAGAAACACAGGTCAGAACACAAATCAAGAAAATAGACTCAAATCAATTACATGAAATCATTTCAGGGCAAAACACAAAAATACATATGGCTTAATTTTGCACATTTTGCATGTACTTTTTCATCCTCTAAAATCTAATAAGCAAACCAAAATGTTTCAGTTATGAGTTTGATATGTATCCCTTCAATTCATGTAAACACATGTATTGTGTATATTGGTCAATCAGGAAATGGAGTGGGTTCGTCCACCATCTGGGTGAATTGGGGAAGAAGTACTGCTTGTCAGCTGTTAGCCTTTGGAGCTCCTCTTCAGCAACATGTTAAATGTGAAAATTACATTCTACTTCTCTGGCTTCGTAAGGCACATTGCTGAATTTCAGTTGTGTATTTTCCATAGGCATGTTTTTTTATTGTGGGCTCTTTGAATAATGAGTAGCATGATAAACACTGACTCATGCTTTGGCAGTTACTTGTTAAGCTAGTTTGAGCAATACATCTATCCATTCGTAGTAACGTATCCTGTTTAGTTTGTTCAGTTGCTGTTTTGTTTTTTGTTCGAAATTAGTATCAAGTTTGTATCAGGTCCATTCCCTCATAAATGATAGTCCCTGTTATATAGAAAGCTATTACCGGGCTGTACAGGTTGACCTCTAAATAAGGTTTTATTTTGCACAGATTAATCTCTGTAGAGTATCTTTGTTTAACCCAAGCCTAGGAAGGCCTTTAACCCTCATCTTTTCCAACCACCCCCAGCAGGGGGAAGAATGGAGGAGTGCCATTGATTTTCTGTGCCACCCTTATTATTAATGCATGTCACATCTGCAACATCTGCAAAACAATTACAGTGCAGAGGCTGAAAGGAGAGCCGCAGTCTAATCCATCATAATTATGAGCAACGCCTTTGCAGTAGCTAAGGAATAAGGCAACCAAGGAGGTCCAAAAAGGTTTGGTGAATATCGCTGGTGGTTCGTTGATGGCAGTTGGACTGACTGAAAAGTGCATCTGTGTTAGTTTGTGTGTTTGAGAATGCTTTTTCCTGTGCAAGAGCCACACATAAACCAGGAATAGTATGGTAAGATCCTGTTCAAATATGTCCCGATCTATGGAGTAGTCATCATTGATTCATCTACCACCCCCTTGCAATCAGGAGAAAGATTTAACACTGCTTTGTCACCAGTATGTTCAACCCATAATCACAGTCCCAAAACAGAGTGAATACACATCTATAATTTAGCTTTTTATGTCATCATGAGCAATTTAAGTCAGTAAACCGCTGAACCATTAAAGCTTGCATTTAAATACACATATAAAACCTTTTTGATATTTGTTCTGTTTGACCATTAAGATCTGAGGAAATGCCTGAGATACGTCTGTGACCACAGATAAAAAAACATGGCCGCCACTACTTTCAAAACATAATTTGTTCCAGATTTATATTCCCACGAAAGCGCTGCTGTTAATACAAACATACTAAAGGGGTTACTATAGGCACTGATGTTTAGGGAGAAAATGAAATCATATTCAAGGAACTGTGGTAAAAAAATATTTTGCCACAATAGTGCATTAACAGCAGATCATTTCATGCTGTTTGAATAGACTGATGCTGCAGAAATAATTGCTTTTCTAGACATTCAAGTTTTGTATGATTCTGATTATTACATCTGGAGTCTATTACAGCTTCCTAATAATTCAGTATAAACTGTCATCTTCAAACTGCATCTATTACTACAAGCCTTCAATGAATGTTAAAGAAATCCGCAACCAATATCTATCATATAGAGTATAACATACTCTGTGATACTATTAAGTACAGTATTTTTATATTCTCATACGGTTTAAATAATTTTCAGTAATGTAAGACAAATACCTACACATCTCTCCATAGAGATAGTGTCATAAGACACATTGCATTTGATTTGCAGTTTCTAGAGATGAAGAGAACTGCCAACTGCAAAGATTGTCGTTAATATACAACAAAATGTTTATTCAGTACCCAAACAGGCATATTTTTTAGCCACTTGTTTCTCTTAAGTTACTGATGTCCTTCGACACATTTTCTTTGGAACATACTTTCTCACAGAATATGTTTTCTATCATTCAGAAGCTTTGCTAAACAACGTAATCTCAATCAAAACAAATGCTCCCTGTGCTTACTTAAGACCTCAGACGTCACACTATACAGGCTTGAAGAGTATCAATAAAAGAAAAACGTGTGCTCGTTTCACTCGCCTGAAAGCAGCTTGTTTGCAACCAAACTCAAACCAACTATGGCTAAGATAACGATGTGCCTCCTCGTGTCACCGCCCCTCACCGAGACATTAGCTGTCATGCGGGACCCCCTGGGGTTGGTGTTTTTAAATCTTCCACTAACGAGCCGGCCTGCTTCAGCAGTGGTCCTGGGCTACTGTCATTACTGCTACGAAGCCAGCGAGCCAGCTGGCCGTTAGCGGGTGAAAGAGTGAAGTATAGGAGAACAAGGACAATGGTAAGCTTCCCAAGTCAGAGGAGTTAAGATAATGATAATCAAGGTGTTAAGGAACAGGTGTTCCTGTTGGATGTTTTTTTCTTTCTTCTATATCTTCTATATATATATAGAAGCAGAGATGAGGTGGTATTCCAGTTAGGCATAGCTGCCTGAATGTCATTTAATTTGTCCTGAGGACACTGTGGCATGCTAATATTTGAATACATTGGACCAAAAAGAGCATTCTATTACACGAAAACAAGATGATGTAATGACTTCCCTTTTTTATTTGCTAAGACCCGTCTTTATCCATCTGCCACAGAGAGCTTGATAGAAATTCGACAGAAAAAGGACTGCTATAGAAGAGTCTATAGGAATGTTAGGATAAAAACAACATGAAGTAGTTGTATATAATAATGCCATGGTCTTAGCCAGAAAGACAAGTCCTTGTGACACGTGAATTGATGCAAGGTACATAATTATTAACCTTTATACCCTATTTTAAACCCCATTACCTTGTGTGTGAGTGTGAGAGAGAGAGAGAGAGGTAAATGAGTAACACAGTCAGGAGGTGAACAAGAGCGCTACCTAAGCTGCTAGCAGTGTTAGCTCCAGTCCAGTGGGACACTCCAGAGTTTCCAGAGGGCCGCGTGGAGCCCGGCAGCTTGTCACAGTTGGATACACCCACACTGAACACAGAAAAAAAGAGATATTTGCGAACCTAGAACAAAGCAGGAGAGCCAGCTGAGTGTGTTTGCACATACAAACGTACACGACTCAAGCTAGCCTCGAAGGAGATTGGCACAATTCGCTCCATATATATTTATAAATGACTTAAAACTGTATTTTGGATCGAAAAGCCTTAAATTGTTGTATTGTATTATATGTTTAGTCTTTTTCTTTGTGTGCACTGTCTGGTCTTAGATCTTACTTAATAACAATCTGAGTGCTAAATAAAATGTATTATTATCTTCTTGATAATGTCTTGTGTCAGTAGCACCTACGGTCCTGATCTTGGCTGACCTAGAGTGTGTTGTGTGAGGTGGAGTAAATCGAGTGCAGGCACCCAGCGTAAAGTTCTGCAACTTCTGACCCACGTTTAGTATTCCCTCAGTAGCTGCCATCCACCAAACACACCAACAAACAAACAAATTATGCCACTGTGTACAAATGTCATCCTCCTCCAGTGGAAGAGAGAAGGTCCATCTCCCTCCAAAACGGGGTGCCTTTGTTTCGACATGCTTTTGTTGTTGCTGTGCCTCGTCTGCAGGGCCCTCCCTCTGTCTGTCCTATAGTTTTCTGCCCTGTAATTACTCTCTTCTCTCTCTCTGGGTTCCTCTCCGTCGCTGTCCTCCCGTCTGCTCCCCACCTCATTGGCCTGTGCAGTTATGAGCCGGGCTGTTAAGGGCACTCGTAAGAAATGTAGACAAGAAACTGCCTATACAGCTATGTGTATCATGGCATTTATAGCTGGCTAACAGGCTTTAGTGCTTCAAGGCCTTGGGGCCAGAGAGTGGACATCTTGAAGGCAGTGTGATCAGTGCAATAAAACAATAGAGGTGGTTTGAACAAGATGGATGTCCATGCAGCAAGAGAAATGTTCAAGCCTACCTTGAGTGAAATGTGTTCTCTGGTCATTATTGCATTGCTGTGGTGTTTGTGTGACTTGTTAGTCATACAATGTTGTATTGTATAGTATTTTGGATATGTAACGATCTACCACATCATCTTCACCAACATAGTTCCCCACCTGCAATAAGTTCAATGCACGACACCTTTGTTTTAGACAATACATAGTGTAATGTATTAGTGCTTTGGGATATGTACCTGCCTTATCCTCTCCACAAACTTAACACATTTTCCCACCCACAGCAAGTTCAATGTACTAGACTCATGACTTTGTGTGTATGTGTGTATGTGGTGATCCCTGGTGGGGAGGCAGTGAAATAGGAGAGTGGACAGTGGGGTCTATTTGCTGTGGCTTGGCAGCCGTATGTGACATTTACCCATAGCGACAGCTGCTGCTGGGAGACTGAGGTCTAAGCTAGGCTAGCAGGTTGAGACGTGCGGTGTGTGGGGGGGTGCCGATATGGAACAGCCTTGTAAATCAGACACACGCTTTGCCCCCCGATAGGCCCTGCCATGGGTGTGTGTATTTCGAGTGGTCGTTTCCCCTTTCTCTTGGCTGAATAGCTCTGTGTGTGTTTTCCTGCGTGACGTTAGAAACACGCCGGGCGCAACCAGAGGTTGTAAATTTTGAGCTGGGCAGGCACACCATTTTTTTCTTTTTTCAACTATTTTCAGGAGTGTTCCACAATGCATTATCCAAACACAAGTATGGTAGATTCGAGTTGATGGCAGGCTCTTATTTTGTAGTGGATTATTCCTCCATTTGTATTCTTGTAGTACATTTGCACCAACTGTGCAGTTATTTCGATATTATTTCGAATATTAACAACTCGAGAGCGTTGCCAGGTTTATCTGTTCATGCAAATACATTAAAATCCTAACGTATGGCTAAGTGTGCAATAACTATCACACGCGATTTACATTTCATTCTAAAGATAAAAACGTTCAGCTATTCGACAACATACAAAAAACCCTAGGCAAATGTCCCTATGGCTCTTGAAGTCACAAGGCCGGATGGACAAGTGCTCAGTTGTTAGGTTCGTCGAAACACAGACCTTACATTGTTCCTTATAGCATGCTCGGTGTCCAAATTCATTTTAACCTAAACTGACACAATAACACTGAATCTGGTATCGCATAGCTAGCTTTCATTGTTGTTAAACACTCATAGTTCAATTGTGATTGGTCACAGTGTAGTCTCACCCCCCCCCCCTTCCTGTCCAGTAAGGAGAGGAATTTTGGTTCAGAAGTCCAACCATTTATTGGACAGAGAACAAAGCAAGAAAACGTCTGATCTTCTACCAGAGCAGTTGGTTGTGATGTGTAAATAAATACATATATGAATGGCCCTAATGTTTGTTTTTAAGCTGCCCGGCACCAGCTCAAGACCGGCCCCAGCGTAGTGAAACCTCATCCCTCAGCGATCCCTGCCAGCGTAACTGGGTCACATGACTTGCATGCTAGAGCGTTTTAAATCCCTCTTGTAATAATAGCGCTCGTCCCGCTGGCCTCTGACACTGTTTTCACAACATTATACTACAACTGGCCGCGTGTAAACAAGTTGCGGGGGCAAGCTAAACAATAGCCTTTTTTAGCCATAGGCTACCCATGAACACGGTAAACCTTTAAGGACTGAGCTAACATTAAGAACTGCTTTTGGTCTAACTTTATTTATTTTTTGGTGTGATTTTTACTGGTGTTGCCATGCCAATAAGTAGCTAACATCCTGACAGTGAACAAATGCGTATCTTGTTTATTCCTCGTTTCCAGGATATCATGCCACTGAACTACCTTGTCATATGTCGTTAGTGCTTTACCAAATAAAATATGTATACACAGCCGACAAAAGACACAAAAGACAAAAGTAGCAAAACAATAGTAAATTAATAAATGGCATGGACTGAAGAAGTCAGCAAGGCGCCATCTGACTGAGTGAAAGAGGAACAACATTTCTCTGCTGAATGTGGCAGTTGTTGTGTGTTTTTTTTACTACACTTCCCTGCAGCCTTCAGGGGACAATTGAGTCCTGTAGCACGACTGGTTGTTGGTCACAATCTGAAGTAATGTGATAGCCGCATGTGTCGTTGTGGACAGTCAAGTGCTAGGCATGCTAATACTGGACAGATGTCCATGCAGGAGTCCCTCAACAATCCAACACACACACGCACACTTGTGATTTGTGTCACATGACACATAAGTAAGTAAGAGAGGTTTTCTTTTTTTTCAAGCCGTGCATGCCGTCTCACTCTGAACATGTGACATTATCTCTCTACCTCACTCATGCAACAATAGGCCCCTGTGTGTGCAGCCATTGAACCCCCTGCCCCTCCACACGCACACATGCACACACAGCCACACACACACACACACATAGTAATAACTAAATGTATATCCTTCAATGTTGTAACTTTTTTCTCCAAATGCCTTCAACTGTTTAAAGCTAAACTTTAGCTCAAGACGATTATGATCCAAAACATTCAGTAGACTAACACTAAAATAACTTAATGGAAAGTGTTAAAAAGCTAAAAATAGGAGGGAGCCCACATTTCAGACTTTCTATCTGAAGCTCGGACCACACATTTCTCCCAACAAACCTCTCTTGCTTACTTACAAAAAATAAATATAAAGAAGAGGTTGCTTATTGTGTGTTTATTGTTGCCTAGCTCTCCTTTCCCTGAACAAGTTTTCATGTTGTCCATTATCATGGAAGGAAAGTCAACAGTTTCTTCTAAAGCTGCTGAACACACTTCACCACACATCTTCAAATTAGACCAGAGAGACAAGCCGACTCCTACTTCCCCCGCCTTTAACACTTCACCTCTTCCGCTGTGTCCACATTAACATATGAATGGGCGAGAAGGAGAAAGTTTGTAAACACTGCTCTAATTACTGTTTATCTCCACCATTGTCGCGTTTCCAGCAGGTGAATCACCTGTTTCCTCTTCACCCTTGTTCATTTACTTACTAGCAAAGTCTCCATCCAGCATTTATCACGCAATAATGCTTTCAGAAAGGTCAGTTGAGTTGAGGTCGGGTGTGGTTTAATTACAGGGGGATCTCTGATGGAACATACCCGCTGTAAATATGCAAATATAGCAACGTGACACAATACTAGCTTCTGTTTTACAGTGTGTGTGTGTGTGTGTGTGGTGAGTGTAGAACATAAGTAGGTCAATGCATTGACTTCAAACAGCCTTTTGTTTTTTGATTTTTTTTTGCTGAAAAGTTGCAGGAATTAAGCAGTCAATAAAGTAGAGTTATTTGAACTTCACTCGTTTGAACTTCAGAAGTGGCATTGCGGAAAGGCAGCGCCATTCATATTGGAACCAGGCAAGCGTCTTGACAAACCGCCTGTGTGACTCAATCTTTGTAGGCAGGTAGCACACAGCAGTTTCCTGTTGATGGCTGCACTGTGAGCCAATCACTAGATGGTGAGACGATAATGGCTGCATCACATGGCGGCCTGAAGCAACGGGCTGATTTCTCTCTTTTGTCTTGACATCCTCCCCTTTCCTTCTCTTGGCCAACCTAGACACACACAAGTCTGACACACCGGTCAGCCTGCTGGCTGTAGATAGAATATACTCTCCATTACAACATAGTTGTTTGTTATCTCTGGACTAGATGTTTACATGTCACTGGGTTCAATCTATTTGGAAAGTTTTAAATTACTTGTCTAGTTCAGATGCTATTCTCTCTATCCTGTGGCCGAATGCCATCGTATATTTGCATTGTCTTTAAAAACAAAAGATCATTTAAATAAGTTCTAGGTATTCTTTGTTATGTTGGTTTTCTTCTTCTTTCATTCGGATCAGAAGATGTGATAGATTACCTAGAAACCACAGGGCATATACACTTCTGTTTTTAATTTCATCCCAAGAGAACCTCCTCCCCCAACCCTGCAAGGATCTGTACAATCCTCATTGCTCTTTATGTCTAATCTAAGACAGATGTGTCCGACTGCCGGAGATTCCCCCTATAGTCCCTGTGCTTCTATGTCAGCTCCTCGTATACCCTGCTCTTTGGGATGCTTTGAAGCAAATAGGCATTGACCTTTTTTTTAATAATCTTTTTAAAACCATTTTTCATCTATTAATTTCAGATATACATATCCCAAAAAAGACATATACTTTGAGTGCCACATTGTTACCACAACATCTAAATACCATCTTATTTAAGTCACTGACAGAAACCACAGAGACTTGCATCCAATAAAAACAAAATAAATAAAACATTAAAACTAAAACAACTCTCTTCTTTGTTACTCAAATGCCAGTTGAAGTCTAACATAAAAATGCATGCTGTCTGAACTAGTCCTACTTGGCAGCCTTTATTTGTTCCATTGCGTTGGATTTCGACCTATCAGGAGCCAGATGGAAGGGAAGTTAGAACTGGCCTATCAAATCGAGGAGTTCAGGGGCGTCCAATGCCAAGCAGGTCAATTGGCTTAACGATCAACTTAATACACTTTGGTACAATGGTGGAGTTCTTATCAGGCTTTCCGGGCTTACAGAGTTAGCTAGCTGTTGCTGATGGCTTACAACAAGGTTGTTGCAAGATTGGTTGCTACAAACTTTAGGGATTAAGCTCAAGCTCGACTCATTTTTCGTTAAACAAAATTGAATTATATATATATATGTGTGTGTGACCCACTAGTATTTTTGTGGACATTGGTTGGACTTGGTTAAAAGTCTTTGCAACAGTGTTTATTTTGAATGTTATGTTACAAGGACCAAGTCAGTTGTATTTCACTACACTGCTTGTTGTTGAGGTGTTCAGGAATATACAGGTTGCTGAGTCTGCTTGTTGTTATTGATCTCATCTCTTTTGAGATGTCAGGTGACCTACAAAGAAGCTTCTTACCTAACCAGTCCAACTGCTTTTATTTACGTAAGGTTACTCCCTCCTCAGTCATATTCCTACGTGTTTCTACTATCTCAGTGGTACACAATGTACACAGTATGTGTCGATTGTGAAACATATATTTTTCAGTACAGTGTAGTGTTTCCCAACAGAGGGTGATCATTGGTGCAACACATAATCCTGCACAAACTTATCTTCACAAGCATTATCCTTTTTTTAGAAATGTTTCACCATGTTTCATCATTGGAACCATCAACAAACAATGAGCTCAGATTCTATCTTACAGCTTTTGAGAGTTTTCCTTGTAAAACGATGTCAGTGGACCAGTTCCTCAAAGCCACAGCACTGCCCTTTTTCCTTTTTTTTCTCCTAACTCCTTTCCTCAAGAGGTCAATCCTCATAGCAGAACATAGTTGATAATTAGCTTTTGTTAAACTATAAACATGGGTGTCAAGATATTTTATTCATGGTCCCAGTGAACGGATGAAAGTTCGGAGGAGGAAAAAAAACAACATACCACCATATCTAAAATGTCCCCAGTGTTGCTCATACAGTAAGACCAAACATATACTCTGTACATTCAGGCTGTGTCACACACAGGCTCTAATTAACAAGTTGTCTGTTGAGCACACAAGAGCCCAGCGTTAAACCTGTTAACCTGCCTGCAGCCCCGTCCTTCCACTGCCCTCTCTCTCTTTTGTATTTTCTTCATAAGGTCCTTCCTGTGCTTCATTTGTTTTTTCTCCCCTCCACCATAACCCACTACCAAGTAACCACCAGCCCCCCCTTTGTCTGGTGCTGCAGTCAATATATCTGACTAACTTGATGAACTGTGCACGGTGCAAAGTTAATTTCTTTCAGAGAGCCGGGTCGCCATGGCAACCATCTTATTAAGGGCTCCGCAGCCCATCTGCTCTAAACATTACCCGAGCACGTCGCCCCCCCACCACCACCACCACCGTGCTGCGCTGTGCACATGTGATCTACACATTGATCCGTGCCGGAGAACAGAAATCAATGGAACCACATATGCATGAAACTCACATTTGCACTTTTGAAAACGGAACAGTTGATTAGCTCTGAAGCCTAGCATGAAACCCTCCCAAGTGGGGATGTGTTTTTTTGTTGTTGTTGTGGAGGTTGTTGTTTTCGCTGTTGACAGGATTATCGTGGGTACTAAAAGTATGTGAACCGTTTATATTGGTTAAGCAAGAGATTGGTTTAAATTCCAAAAGCCTTTCCCATGAATGAGTCAGGTGTGGTGTAGATGCTAAAGCTAGCTAGAAAGGAATTTGTGGGTGACTCTTAATCATTAGCTACCTTATCTTGCTCTGTGCCTGCTACACAGAACACTTATATTCCTGAACTCATGTTGCTTGGTGATGTCCAAATCTAAAAGCATACCCACCCAAGCCAACAAGTAAACAGGAAACAAAGCTGGGACCATAGCCAAACCAAGATGACCAACATTAATCCAAAACGCATGCGCATACCGTGGATAAAAACAAATGAGATGATGAAATGACATGAAATTCTTAGCTGAGTCAAGCAGCTAATGAATGCGCAATTTCTTTCAGTTATGTTTTAAAAAAGGCACACTATTGCTGTATAGTGTAGTAGTAATGGTATAGTAGACACATGTGCTACATTGAGCAGTAAACGGGCTTGGTTTAAAATGTGTTAGTAAATAACAACAGTGATCCTCTAGCGGTCTCCAAGCAGCTTGACCTGAGAGTCTCTGTTGCCATGCTGCCCGGTTTCCCTCCATTGAGCTCGGGGAGTCATGTGACTTATTGAATGGAGGTCACAAATCCCTCTCTACCAGTGAGGGATACTCTCAGACTCTCTTTAAAAGGGAATATATGGGAACACCTTCAAAATTAAACATGGACGATCAAATGTGTGAACCAGTGAACCAGTTTCCATCTCTGGATCATCTGTTTTACAAACAGCCTTGTCATTCGAGATAGAGAGAGATTCAGATAGACACCAGCTGCTGCTGCAATGCATTCCGCAGTGGAAACCCAATATTGCGCCGGAGCCACTTGAAGCCTTCAGAAGCAGTTAGTGATGTCATTCAAGCCCATTGGTAGGGTTACGCTTTCTGAATGACATTCGCGACCAGCTGTCTTTCTTTGTGCGTCCGTCGCGCATATAGACAACGGCAGGGAGGCCATGAAGGCCTTACCCTTTTCAATGACAACCCTAAAGGAGAGATCAGAACTATATCTGACAGCCATTTTAGAGTGTCCTCCAAAAAAGCAGTTGTGTGGTGGAGGTGCCGTGTTCCTCCCTGATGTTCGTTTGTCATGAGGGAGCTTTGCCGATCACGTGAAAAGCTGCATTAGTTATGGAGATTCCTCCCCTTCAGATCTTGCCCTAAATGATCTTGGCAGATTAATTTTCTTGAAAGGATGCGTCGCAACCAAGCAGCCCAACAAAAAAGCTTTCATCACCCACTGCATAGCCCACAAGAAATCCCCCTGAACTATACAGATATTCAGTTTCTTTATAGGGTTACAACAGGGAGATATCATTGTGTGTCAGCTGAGTTTGATTTGATCTGGAGTGGGGTGTTAGTAATTTTTCAGATTTTGCAACATTTCTTTGTAACTGTTGTTGAAAGCACCACAAACCTATATTTTTTTAAAACATACCAAAGAAGGCTACACAGTAGGAAAGTCTAGAGTATGGATCCTGTGGAAATTCATGGGTCTATATACGGTTACTGTTCCTATATATATAAATAGAGCTCTCTTTTTTCTCTATACTGGTCCCGATCTGCTCACAAATAACCTCTACTTAACAGTACAAAACTTTTCTTGATTAAGGTTTTCTCGATGGAGAAAAACTGAATTGCAGTAGCTCTCAGAGGTTGGAAACCATTGACAACAGTGAACTACTCATGAATAAACCATTCCTAATTGGCACGCTTCACTTTCAGTGTTGCAAAACAGGAAATTTAAGAGAATCTTTCAAGGAAATAGATTGTATTGCGTAGTAATACGTAGTCATTCCACGAGCACACTTTATGAATCTTACTGTTTGACCTCTGAACTAAAAAGTCCACTGCTTGCTAAATCCTTAGAAATAGAGTTGTGTTTAAGCCATTTAAGGCGTACAACTCCATAACCTGTTCCGACGCTGCTGGCTTCAGTGTTGATAGTAGTTTGCCCCTTAACGTTAAGCTAACTTTGTCGCTCCGATGTTTTGCTCATCTGGTGTCAGAACCAGCGACTGCATTCACACAGGCAAACGAGACATTAGGAGCTCACATGACCGGGAGGCGTTCGGGACTGACGGACAGTGATGATGCTGTGCGCTTCGGGGAGCGGCGCTTGCGTAACGCCTGACTCGGTATCGCGCTAGGGAATGCCAGAATACTGTTTGCAAACAGAGAAGCCACGTGCTGCGCTCACATGGCGGGAAAGCCTTCTGAGTCTCCTGCCCCTCGCTCTTACTCATCACCCCTGAGGTAAAGCCTGACATCCATATATAAATATAAATATAAATATAAATATATATATATATATATATATATATATATATATATATATATATATATACTTTGCCAGGAGCCAGAAACCCCTCCCTACGATCCGGTGCCACTAAAACCACCGTATCACCCTTATGCTATAAACACGACGCCAGGCTAGGCCAACACAGCAAGGCAGCCTATTGGTCGCCCGGGTTTAGAGTTGTAATGCGCTGTGGCATTTGTATTTCTTTGGTCTCTTAGTTGGGGACTTATATGGCAGGTGCTTTAGGTGTAAATGCTTCCACAAAATGCAGAGACATTTGTTTTTTAAGCTTTTTGTCAAACACCACCACGAAAGTATTAGGTTTAGATCCTGTTTTCCACGAAAGGCACAAGGGTGTATAATCTTACTCTAAATGGAGGAATCTACATTAAAGGAAGTTTGTAATGCAGCAGTAACACAGTGGGTCACTGCATCTCTCTCTCTCTCTGTACAAACAACCCCGCTAGCAGAAAAGAAAAAGAAAAATCAATATTTGAAAGATCAATACCACACAATAAATAGCTCGCCATTTTGTCTCAGGGTAAAAGAAAAACACAACCAAGGCAAGGCCATGCAGCTGAAGGTAGTGCAATCTAAAATGTCCAACTCAACTGCCAGACCAGTTCTGTCTCATTTCTGAGACAAGTCCCAAGGGGCTGGAAATATGAAGCGTGGGCTGAAGTAAAGGAGGAGTGGGGGTCAGGGGTCACAGGACTGGCATTGTAAGTGGACTGCATTGTTGTGGAACGCTATGGCAACTGGACATTCTTCCCAAAGGTGATATTGTCTTTTACCCTGGGAGGAACATAAAAGGGTCTTAGGGCCGCGATGAGGGAGCAGCCCGACCGCTAGGCTTTATCAGTGGGTGTGGATGGATGTAAGCAGCTTGATTGATCTGTAGCAGCCCCAAACCCCTGGAGCTGCCCCTGGAACCCCCGATTGGAGACGCACTCACTCTCGTCGTTGCTAGGGTTGACGTAGCAACAGTCATGGCAGGGAACCATGGACACCATGTCACTGGGAAGGTTGTGACAGTTTGTGCTACAATAGTGATGTCACCTGTGAATAACTCCCCATCTTGAAATGTAAATTTAAGACTTACTTAATACTTACTACTATTAACATGGCACATTAATTGGGACATTTTCTTTGTTAAAAGCGGCTCATATCAAATCATTGTGTCAATGTAACTTGGAGTCTGCCAATAGTAAAGGACATCGAAGAGTTATACAGAAACTTTAGCATTACGCAAGCGCAAACACCTTCCTCATTGACTGATCACAGTCTCCTAAAGAAGCATGCCACTTCAATCATCAAACTGATAGCTCACACACAGACACATACACAAGACTTATCTTCGATGTGTTCACCTCACTGGTTAAAACACGGTTAACCTAAAAACGGATCTGGTCTGTCACGTGATCCCTGGCGAGTCGGGGCGGGCGAGCACGCCCCCGCCTGCTCTCTTGTGTTGACACTACACACTCCATAGCCATGCGTGTCATATCAAAACAAAACCACGCCGTAGCCCGACAACGGCAACTAACGACAATGTGCCGTGAATAGTTCCCAACCATGACAGCTTCACTCAGTATTGTAACGTTGCTGCGTAATTCATTTGGTATCAAGGCACAACATGCTTTGCATAGCTAACCACAGCGAATATCAAATTAGACACAAACTGACATACAAACATACATAATTAATGCCGTGGAGAAGGTCTGTTATTTTTCTAAAGAAGCCACTAATAAGTTACATGAGAAGAATAGTTGTCGTCATAAATTCTTTGCAGACATTTTCTTTGCGTGATGTTAAATGCTACCCTGCCGCTGTTTGCAAAGCAGCTAACCGGTTTTTGCTGTTCTGTGGAACTCACTGCACTGACCCCTGTCCCATGTAAGTCCTAAGTCATATATTTCACCAAGCAGTGAACTGAATGTAAATGCATTAGAATGTAAATGCCTGTAAAGGGCTTTTTGCAACTAAGCTAAACTATTAGGCCATTTGAATCAACTGATGACCCCCCCTTCCAGGCATGTCTTTGTTAGCATATAACTGCAGGCCAAACTGTAGCTTTTTCAGGGGAAGCCAGCATAACTGTCACATGGAATACACAAACCAAATACACAAGGTTCACAATGGTATTGCTCACCATCCCAATCATTGATGTTAATCTACAGGATGCATTCATTGGCTGCTTAAAACAGCAATGGTAATGACCTGTTAATTACACGCGTCATTATTAACAAAAACAACACCATAATTGCTTCATTGAGTCCATTTCAAATCAAACAGGGTTAGGGTTAGATAGCTATCAGGAAATATATGTATAATCCTCTATGGTCCCTTTATAACATTAATGAACTAATGTGTACACAAAACAATGTGCACAATTGCATTTGTAAGCTTTCAATTTGGCAGTTGAAAGGCTGTAGATTCACTACACTGACCTAAATACACACAGTAGGAATACACAGTATACTCTATCATGGAGAAGTCAGCAACTCTGATCACAAAAGTAGGTCAAGTATAACAATACAAATGTATACTTTTCGTACTGTCGTATACAAAAAACAAGATGTGCCTAATCATTTATACTACAGTACTAAATGTTGCATCAACGTTGCATCAACTTTGTGGAGAGATAAGATCTACTGGTCCTATGAAGTTATTGAAGTTTGCGTTTCACCCCCTGGTATCAAACCCCCCCCAAGCCATACTAGTTCCTCCCCATCAAATGGTGCAGTAGGATTGAGTTTCATTTCCTTTAGCACTTTCTGACCTTGTCTGCCTTCCGCCTGCTCTCTGCCCCTACTATACTATACTATTCTTCTTCTTCTCGTCTTCTTCTTGTCTTTCTGCTCTCCTAGGGACTGCCTTTGTGTCTGCCTGTCATTTAGGGGTGATCACTATGAAAGCTGATTCAGGGTGATGCACAAAGCCAGGAGGTATAGCTGCCCCCCCCATCCCCTCCACAGTTACCAGTGCTACGTATTCATAAAATGTACACTTACTGCTAACACTAGCAGATCTAGGTAGGCTTAAAACAAATGTCATGTACACTGCTTGTTTATTTATGAGCAAAACCCGAAGAGAAGGGAACTGTGGAACATGAAATAAATAAGTAAGCTGCCTGTACCATTAATATGTATATATCCTGATAAACAGAAATGTTATGCTGTTATAATTGCATTTCTGATTAGTTATAAATACTAAGTCACATATGATACTAAACATTATGTTATATAAGCACACATACATAAACAGTATATTACTACTGACAAATATACACAATACACTTTTCTCGAAATTCGTTGAAATGAAAGGAAGTCGGAAATAAGAGCCCAGCCTACAGAGAGCCACAGAGAGACGTTATCGGTAATAATGCTTCAAGAAGCCGAAAAACAGAAAAAAAAACTGAAATCCTTATCAGGCAGTCTAAGCAGGCCATTTTCTGTTCAAGAGGCATTCCAAAAAAACGGCAAGTGTGCACAGTGAGAGCGCCGCTCGTGGAAACACACCGGGTAAAAACCAACCTTTTCACATTTACAAGGCAACATGGACAGGAGAAAAGAGAATGAAAATGGTCAGCCATGTTGGAATAGCTTTATTGAAAATAAGCCCACTTCTTATTCTGTTGGCTGTACGGTGGGGGGAAGTGCCTTGGCTTAAAAAAAAAAAATAGAAATAACTAAACCCTCCCAATCTATAGCAAGATAAAGAGCAAAACGCTCAAACAGAGTATAAACGCTGGGCAAAATCCTCACCTCTTTCTGTGTCCTTCCACTTGGTAGAAATCCCAACAAAACCGGCCGGGTTTGTTCTCTAATAAATCCTAAAGGGTGGCCATCTTGCCTCCTTCTGTTCTTCTATGAAACAGACCATACTCCACATCAATATTCATGGAGACCAGTCTGACGTCGCCTCTCACCATCAGGAGAAGCCCGGGTGTCGCTGTTTGTCCGGTCGGTTGAAGCTGCCTCGCGTGTCCGTCTCTCTCTCCGGCGTGTAAAGAAAAGGGGAAAAAAAGGGAGAGACGGCTCCAAAAAGGAAGAAGAGAGGACAGGACTTGGTGGGAGGAACAGCCTTCGCTTTGCTGGCAAACTGAAAATAATCACAAAATCACTTTCCTGCTGAGCCTTTCCCACACAAAGAGCCAGGTTTTCTCCCCCCCCTCTCCCTCTCTCTCTCTCTCTCTCTCTCTCTCTCTCTCTACACTCCCTCCTTTTTTTTCTCTCTCTCTCTTCCCTCAGCCGCACACAATAGTGCACACTATGACGACCGTTCACAAGACCCGGACTGGATTTCCGTTCACGGCGGCTCTTGGACTCCGCCCACCGGAGACCTTTAAATTGAACATTGCACTGGTGCTGTCTGACTGGTGGGGCTGAATAGGATGCCCCCCCCCCTCCCACCACCACCACCACCACCACCCCTTCCTCCTCCTTCTGCTCTCAGACAGGAAGACAAGTGACTAAGGGTTTCTTTTTCCCTCCATTCTCTCTTCTGTCTCTCTCGCTCTCTCTCTCCCCTTTCGCTGCACTTCCTGGTTATTCAATAATGTTCTCCCTGAGCTGCCGTACATTGCCCCCCCCCCACCCCCCCCTCATCCCCAGCGTGATGATCCAGTGTTGACTATATGGCCAGATTAATCATAGGCTGCCTTCGACCGGTGAGGCTGCCTTCGAGCCTCACCGGTTCTACCAGATGAGCAATGTAGTTAACTTCCAACGGCAGTTGTGTCGTCACCTTTTTGTGTGTGTGTGTGTGTGTTTGTGTGTGTGTGTGGGAAGGGGCGCCTTTGCCTTGCCTAACCTTTCTTCCTGTCTCTTTATCTCTCTCTCTCTCTCTCTCTCTTCCTTTTTTTATTTTTGAGCTGGGTGGGAGAATCTCCTCTTGGTCTTGTGTGTGTGTGTGTGTGTAAAGCTGTCATGCACGCGGTTCCCGTCGTTCCCGGCGCGGATGGAGACGAGGCCAACTTCCTGTTGACGCCGGCCACGTGGGGCAGGGCATTGGGGTAGTGAAAGTGAATGTGATGTCAATGTGAAAAGAAAAAGGGCAAACACACATCGTATGTCGTACGCCACATTTAACTCTTTAACTCGGTACCAAGAGAGGAGCAGGGAGCCTATAGGGCCACATGTTTCGTTTGCTTGAAGTCTGGTGGCCCCCGGCCCCTTATCTCTGAACCCATGAGTCCTTGGTATGCACACACGGCCAATATCTATTTAGTCTGGCCTCTTTCTTTCTTTCCCTTTTTTTTCTCCCTTTCTCGACGACGGCCGGTTAAACTGTGGGTCTTATCAGAAGAGACGAAGGAACGTTGGAGGCCGAGGTTCAAAAAAATATAAACTACAAATAAAATAACCCGCCCTTTCTTTTCTTTTCTTTTTTTTTTCTTCTAACCGTCGGCTTCTGCTTAGCTTCACTGACATTTGTTGACTCAATAGTTTCAGGCTCTGAGCAGAGAGAAGGAGATTTGTTTTTAGCCGGTGTAGGGGGGGGGAAGGGAGTCAGCCAGTGACAGGGAGGAGGAGTCTGGCTCTCTCTCTCTCTCTCTCTCTCTCACTCACACACACACACACACACACACACGCGCTCTTAAAGACTGAAGGAGGCTTTTCCACTCTGACCTCGAGCTTTGCAAAGTGCGGTTGCTATTTAGGCGGAAGTGCAGTGGGTGGCTGCTGCTGCTGCTGCCGCAGTTCTGCATTACTTAGACAGACAATAATGAGTGAACCGAAAGAATGCATCTGAGTGGAGAACAATGAAATACTGTTGCCTAGTCGTCATTCTGATGGCTAATCTACCGGCAGTAAGAAGGGAACAGTTTTTGTGGAGAAATACAACTCCATGTGAGCTTTAACCGCAGAGAGGCCTCAAGATAAACGCGGTCTTTTGCGTCCCGAGAACACTAGTTTGGTCTCCTTCCAGACACCAGGGTGTCGGGACATATCACAGTTTGTCCAGCAGTGTGTAAGGAGATCATTAGTAACAGGAGAAAGAGGTGATGTCAGAGGGAGAGCCAGAGAGCGCCCTGGAGAATAGACGTTAGCCGGGCTCCCGCCTGCTCCGCTGACCCTTAAGAGCGCGTGTGTGTGCCTGTCTTTGTTTACCGGGGCTGAATGGTAACTACAGCCTCTCTGTCTGCATTGTCACAGGTCGGCTTGTCACCGCCACACATTTGCCTATTTAAACCCCCCCCCCCCCCCCCCCGCCCACCCGCCTTCCAAAAGCAGTTTAAAATAAAAAGTCCTCAACTACCTGTAAAAACCTCTCTCTCTCTCTCTCCTTCTTTCTTTCGTATTCAATAATGGCTGCCAAACACAAAATGCCCCCCAGCACTTGCAGCAGTGCTATGTTGGTTTCATTGAAGCGCTCCACAGACGGTGTAAATTCAACTGGTTGGTGAAGTCCTGGGTGAACGTTAAGGTGTAAAATACTTTCTCTCTCGGCGGGACACATGCACCTTTTGACGATCGTCAATGAAAAAGAAAGAATTCACCAGTCGATTTTTACATTTTACTGTGTGTATACAGTATGTGTAGTGTAGTGTAGTGTAAAAACTGGTGTCAATACAACTTCAACTTCAACTTGCTTTTACAAAAACGCATAGTTTCTTACTTGGCATAGACATATCAGGATGCCAAGTAAGAAACTGTGACAATGTTATGTAGTGTTGTGGATAATTACAATAGTGTACCATGACACAAATGACAGTAGTAGTAACACAACATCGTATTTGTAGTAATGCTAATACTACTAAACTACTAATAATAGTGTATATTTAGGTGGCATGCCTGACGGCGATAATATTAGAACGACCACTGAGGCTTTGAGACGCTTACTTTTATATTACAAGTTCCACAGTATGACACTATATATAAATAACTCATTGTGGTTTAGGGGAATGCTAAACGGAGATACACGGCCCGCTAGAAAGCTACCGTGACATAAATCACACACACTATCTGGTTCTCCTATAGCTTTGTGGGGACGGGAGGGAGGGAGGGAGGGAGGGAGGCCTTTCTCCCTCACACACGTTGTGGAGACTGGAGGAGGAGGGGGGGGGGTGCCGACATCTCCCTCTCCCTCCTCTGCCAAGTGTTGCCTTCTGCTGATTTAGGGCAATCAAAATACAGGCACACTTGCCACCTGACTGAATTCACACCTCGGCACAAGCGAGAGTGAGGTGGTGGAAAGGGATTTAAAGCCAACTGTTTATTTGAGGGGTGCGAGGGTCAGCACGTATAGGGGCCCGCTGGTTTTGTTATCTTAACGCTGATGATTTACAAACCAAAGCCACTGTGAGCCTCCGCCGCGCCGCTCAGGACAACTCCTTAACTCTTGTTGAGTCCATGTGAACACACAGTACTACTTAACATGTTTACATTTTGCATCGGAAAAAGCTCAGAGGTGGCTCATTTGACAATGACAAACCGGTGCGATAGCTAAGAACTAATTCAGACAACCATGTGTTAAGCTTCAGGATCATTAAACACACTGGATATTTTCTATATTTCTATATTTTTTAAGCCCACTTTGTTTCACATTACAGTTAATTCTTTGAGATTTCCCCGCATACACTGCCTCTATTATTTATATTGCCTGTGGTTATCTGAGGACTTTGGGAAATATTTTCTTGGCCGCTTGGCTCACACCTCAGCAACTCTCTTTATTGTTACCACCCTGGAGGACCAATGGTCGTTGGTCGAGTTTATTCAGAGTTCATCCCGGCTGTTCTGTTCAGTGCTGCTGACCTCACTCCCCAACACCGGCACAATTAGTTTGGAGCACCTGAGGCAAATTACAACCCCCTGTGGACACACACACACACACAAACACACACACACACACACACACATAAAGGCACATAAATTACAGAGGGACTAGATATCCTCCTGTCAGGCCAATACACAAGCGCGGACAAGATGCCGGCTACTGTTAGCCCTCCCTCCCGTACTTATCTTAAAAGACAAGGGAGAGTCGTTAGTGAGGCCCCTCACATGGCCTAATTGTTTAAGGCACCACAGGGGTCCTGGGTGAGGAGGGGGTAGGGGTGTGAGAGGATTGTAAAAGGCGAAGAGAGAGAGAAAGAGCGAGAGAGATAGAGGGAGAGAAAGAGTATAATCTAAAAAAATTGGTTCAATAATTTTGACCAATTTGAGCAGATATGGAGAAAAAAGCCCCCTCTGGCCTTTATTTGAAAAATGTGGTTTTTTTTAGCGGCTCCTTTATAATACAAGTGCCGACATTTAAGTCTGTTTCCCTGCTCGTCTTGTTCTCAAGAATTTTGGCCCATCTTTCTCGGCCTCCGGAAATCGGGGGGGGGGGGGGGGGAGGCCCGTTGGGGTTGTTGCTATCTAATAATTGACTTGAGGGCCACCGCGGGCACCAGCAGGGTTGAATAAGGCCAATCAGGGGCCCACCGCTGTTCCCAGGGGCGACCCACTGATTCTGGGAGGCAGTTTCCCGCATGTCGGTGTGCAGGTGCTTCTGCCCCTGCCCCCCCAGCCCCGGCCCCCAGCCAGATCCTCCATACAACAGCCCTCTATTTGAGCCTGGGAACGGTCCCTCTTAAGCAGCTGTGTGCGGTAGTATCTCCTCCTACTCTAACCTATACGATTACTCCTGGAGCGCTTGTGACCCACGCTGCTGTGTCCTGCCCGGGGGGGGAAATGTGCTGCAGGGTTGTTGTTTCACTGAGGTTCAATGACTTGCGTACGTTGCCCCCCCCCCCCTACAAATGCGTGTGTGAGTGTCGTTTTGCAGTACTTCGTTTTATATTTTAGATTGATTTGTCTGTCTCTATTTTTACTCCACTGTATACCAAAGCTAATAATTGACTTGGATGAAATCCCTGAAAGAATTGTGTTGGGAGTTGTGCGTTGTATTCCTATGTGAACTTGGTATTATCCTATGCTGGTACATTTCCACTCTACAACTAGTTGCTTCATGTTAATGCCAAAAGTGCCATTGCCGCATATCTTATTGTCAAGGATGTCTGGGACAGTTGATGTCTGGCCCCTTGCTCCCAAGGTAAAGCGCTCCCCCGCTCTAAGCATCTCCATTCCTGAAATTACTTCACTGTCTGCATCTTCTCTCTGTCATGCAATGGGCGTGATTCTCTCACTCTAAACTGTATATATGCTTTACGTATCTGAATAAACTTTGAATCTCTCCAAGTGATGCTGCCTTGTGTCACATTGATTCCCGAACTCGCTGCTTTGCTACAGAGACCATCCTGAACCAAAACCAAACTCACCAAAACCACACACAAAACATTTTTTTACTGAAAGGCTTTTTTTCATACAAGCAGGGTTACATCTTGCTGTCAATACAAGAGACATAGTAGGAGACCAAAAGTGGCTCCTCAACCTCAGCTTCAGCTCATCCAACAGGTTTATTGCACTGAAGGGTGGAATGGAAACCATAAAGGAGGTCACAGTCTTGTAATACTTGAGTAATTAAGTTAATTTAACTTTGACCCCTCCCTACACAGCAGCCTAAAACCTGACACGCATATCTCTCTCCAGTGTTGTATATGCAACAACATCTGTTTGCATCCACTTTTGCGATAAGCGTATCTCCCTTGTTGAAATAAAAACAACATGCAGCATCTACTCTACAGTGAAATCACCAAGGTTTGGTAATCACTAGAGTGTCCACTACTAGTGATGGTACATGCAACCATAGGCTATATGAATGCAACTGCATCTGGTGTCAGGGGGCCGACCACGACCTCTAGTGGTGGAGTATGGGAACCTCCAATAATATATGATGCTGTATATTTTATATGTAAATGGGAGATTATAACAGGTTGTCATGGTATTTCCCGCAGTTAGACGTGTATTCTTTTTTCATCATAACCAATCAATGAAAAAATCATAAGCATGATTTTTTTTCTCATAATTGTATCGGATCAAATTATAGTATTTTACAATACGACACTTTTACAATACTAGTGTGCCTGGGTCCGGGACACAAAATAATGTTTTGTATCTTGAGGCTTCTGCGTTTAAAGATTACAAGGTTTTTATTAATATTTTGTAAACAAATTCTTCAAGATTACATTTGATAATGGTATCGTGTTGAATTGTTCTGCATTCATTCCTTATTGTCTTTATAAACACAGAGCTCGGCAGCAGGCCCACTACACTTGGATATTTATTTTTGGACAAACTAAAGAAGGCCTGCAGGAGGTTTCAATATTCATAGCTGTTTATATAAATATGATTTCAGTGGAATATATATCCAGAAAGCACAAGGCATATATCTTTTTCATCAGGACATTTTTAAATCACATGTTAGATAGCTGGCTTTCTTCTATCATTCTCTAGTTAGTATCTGCCTTTCGTAGGTATTGTTTAAACATACAGTAATCCACCAATCCTTTTCAGAAAGCGTTGAGTTCCTGCCTATATAAGAGGATTTAAAGGAGCTAGCATTTTATTTTTTTTTGTAAAATCTAACTTGTAGTATAGTAGTATCTATTCATCATGTGATGACAACACTATCGTCCCCAACATTTCACACTCCACACGGTTACACACATATTGAACACAAGCTGTTTATGAGTTAACACTTGTCTAACACGTGTGTGCGCGCGTGTGTGTGTGTGTGTGTGTGTGTGTGTTCTCCCTGGGGAACAGCAGAAACTCTGTGGGTTCATGTACAGACAGCTGACACGCGACAACAGACTGGCCGCTGTCTCACACCACAACACAGCGGTCCTGTGAGACCATGCGTGCTCACACACACCGGGTCATGTTGGCACACGCTGGCCCTGATGCCCCTATGAGGCTCGTACATCACCACATCACATGTGCAATGACCGCCGCCATTTTGGAAGCATATAGCATCAGAATGTTATGTTGGTAGTCTTTTTTTTTTTTTAGTATTTTATCGTGATATGATTTGTCATTATCTGGAGACGTTTTTGTTTGAAGCTGCCACAGCGTTTCTCACGTGAGACGCGACAACAACAACGTTTTCATTAGCCTAGCCTAACTCTCTTGATTCCTCTCAATATGGCGGAGTATCGGTAGGGATAAATCCCATGATGCATTCTGATTCACAAGCTCTATATCTACAACAGGCTTGAAAGTTAAGCATTGAATTGCCATTAATGACTGCTGCATCACTAATCGATGATGACCATAATTGTTAGTTGCAACCCTACAAGAAAATATGCCTATAATTAATAGAAAATCACACTATGGGTTACCACTGGGGCCAAACCATCAGTGGGTCATACTGTAGGCTGGTCAACAACAACAACAACAATAATATAGTCTTATATAATATATAATGTAATATAATATAATATAGTATATAGTAATAATATTGTATTTCCATACACCAACATCCAATGTATTAAGACGTATTAAGGTTGTTTACCAGACGGGAACCCGTTGCGCCGCCCACCGCACGCGCCGGGGCGCTCGGCGCACAGCTGCGTGCGCAGCTGCTTATCTATTCAATAGCAGGCAGCTGTTAGGGGGGGGGGGGGGGGGGGGGGGGTATCAGCGGCGTGACGTCATCCCCTCACCTGTCACACGCGCTTGTTTGTTTTTTAGTTTTTTTCTTCTCTGATTATAAAACCTCCTCCGCTCATCACGCCGTATAACCTTAATTGTCGGGAACAAAACGGTTGAAATAAAAATATAATTTATTGTTTTTTGGGTTTTTTTAAATGTAAAAAAATAAAATAAAAGTGGAAGCTTGTGGGAGTCGTTAAACCAAATGGAGGCGCCCCTGTGCACGCGGGCCCCGGGACGCGGGCTGACAGCTGGTCCTCGACCCAGCACCCCCCCAGCCCGGTAAGTGATTGGGTCGAGTCCTTGGCGGTGACCTCCCCGCACCACGTGTTCACCAGCCCCAGAGAGGATGCGTGCGAGATCACGGTCAATTTGAGACGAACGCACACATATCTCTCTCTCTCTCTCTCTCTCTCTCTCTCTCTCTCTCTCTCTCTCTCTCTCTCTCTCTCTCTCTCTCTCACACACACACACACACACACGTGCACGCACGCGCATGCATACACATGCACAACCACCCACTCTTGTCGTCTCCTCTCAAATACCCAACAACAACAACAAGCAACAGTCATTTGCATAAATTACAATGCGTTAACCTGCTGCAGTAGAGACTGCAATGCAAAGCTGAGATGATTTCGGAATCATGGTAGAGTGATAGGTGTGCTATGTATACACACATACTAGAATATGCCCCCCCCCCCTTAAATATATAGTCTTTATATATACATGTTTTATTTTGTTCATTCCACTATTGATTTGGCAGTCTTATTGTCTTGATTTGAGTAGGCTTATTTGCTTGCTACACTCAGCAAAATCCTGTGAAAAATGTCTGAACATAAAGTTAATATATAAGTTAACCTATTAAAGTAAAAGGGGCCAAGCAGGATAAGTTAAACGTTAAAACATTATTTAAAAACAGGTTTGTTATTGAGGCCATTTCTATTTCTATTATTATTATTATTATTATTATTATTATTATTATTTATAATACATATTCCATGATTACCACAGATAAAACAGTTCAATATAGGAGAAAATATTACTTTGTTATTGCCATAGTATAGCTACACTAGTTGGTTGTGTTGCTTCATTTAAACTTTTAAACCTTTTTCCATAACAAAAACAGGCTTCTGTGAATATGGAAATTATATACACAGCAATCCGCTCTACTTCTTTAAACCACAAACTCACTGTATTAGATAATGAATAGTTCCAACCCTTTTTGTGATGGGTTATTATTGTTTGCGTCCCACGCATCAAAGCGCCACTAGGGGGCAATGTGTCCAATGTATTTAATCTGCTGCTGCTGGTTCCACCAGAGCTGCGGGCTGTTACCAGACCCACCACACAAAGGACGTGACAAAGACCAAGTTATTTTAACGTATACACCACCAAATACAACCCATAGCTTTCGCTTTTGTCTTGATTATAAAGCATTTCTATATTTAGAATTTGAAAAAAAGCAAACTATGACTAAACTACTATTAGTAATACAGCATTCTCATATTGTGCTTCATTATCCTAATAAAATATGATTATATGCATATAGAGAAATTATTTTGGATTATATTTGTAACATTTATATTAATTGTCAAATCTATCATTGTTCATGTATATGCTAAACATGTGCTCAATGATATCTAGAATGACAATGTCTCAGTCCAGTTACATTTCCTGTTATGTTATATTTCATATTGTTCAGTATGGTTATATTCCATGTTGTACTGTAAGGTTATAAATGAGCAATCACACAGGGGAAAAAAGCGTAAATCCACTTTCCACAATAACAAAAATCAAAAGAGCAATGGACTCATGCTCTCCTCAGTCTTTTAATATAGCAACATTAAATACATATTATATAAAAATATAATATATATGTAGCAAACATTTCTAAAAAGCAGCTCTCCCATCTCCCTAACAAAGAAATGGCTGCTCAACTCCTGTTACCATTTCCTTCCCTTCCCTCCTTCCATTTCTCCTCACCTCCCTATTTCATCCCCCAACCCCCTCCCTTCCCCTCCCTCCCTCCCTCCCTCCCCCCCCCCCCCCCCCCCCCCTCCCCCCTTTCCCGCTATCTATTCCTCCTGAGGGATCATGGGAATTGTGCGAGCAGCGTGGCGTTGGCCGCTCCAGCCCGCGGCGCAGGCGTGCGGTAATGACCTGCTCGTGAGCTCGCTCGCCATCATCGCCCTCTCAATTAATTCCAGCCACGCGTTGTTCTCCGGCGGTCGGGGGGGTGGGGGGGGGTGAGGGAGGGTGGTGGTGATGCGTGTGTGTGTGTGTGTATGTCACACACACACACACACACTGTGTGTGTGTGAGAGAGAGAGGGAGGGTGAGAGAAGCTCTCTCATTAGAGAGCCTTGTAATGTGTCTGGCTACGGTTCCCCTTTCCCTGACACTTTTAGCCCCGCCACAGCCGCCACCGCAGCTTCGGGTACCGTGTTTGCATTATAGACAAGCCTCTTTTTATTTGTTTATTTTTATTTTTTATTTTTTTTTGTCTTTAAGCTGACACCTAGGGGCTTTGGTTTCTAGTATTCTGCCCAACCAGGTCTTGCTGAGACAAATTCAGAGATGTTATTATCATGTATCTGCGTAGATATTGAAGGATACTCAATAGACTGTTCTTTTTTTGCACCGGTTTGTTAGAGAATAGGATCTCTGCATTGTTCGAATGCTAAAAATACAGATGCAAATATAGCATTTGGTAACGTTTAGGAACCGTTTTTGAAAATATAATAATTCAGTTCTGTACCCAGTGGAATGATTCTGATTTAAAATAGAACCCATATATTCATATTCATATTCATATAGTTGCTCATCTGTATTCTCTATCGCCAGAGTTGGTCAGAAGTACAGTGAATCCTATCTCAAGATTATTTCTGGCCAATAACTTAAACCCATATTTTCTTTTTCACAAAGAAAAAGGTGATTTCGGTTTGCGCATAGGTGATGTATATCTCCATCCATTACTATGGAAGTGTAAAGCAAAACACAATGTGTACGGAAGAATATATTGCTTTTTGTCTATTGTAGATCATTTAGTTTTTTCTAAATGTTAAAGACATAATACAAGCTAAAACACTTTGACATTGTCATAAAACGTCCCACAAACGTCCCACATTGCTGTTCATTCCAGGGTTTATTTTTCCGATATGTGTAATATTTTACTTTACCGTTATTTGCGTTATTTGTTACTGGCTGTCGTGTCAGACTTGCTGCGATCTGCCCGCTGTACTATTTACCTCCAGAATGACTTTCACTACCCCCTCTCAACGTCAGGAGGCAACATTCTGTAAATCGCACATTTGTAAATTGAATAAATTAATCAAATGTATTATAACGATATGCATAACAAGGCTTTATTATTAATTGTGAAAGCTAGCTAGACATTTGGCAGTATGCTATGATACAATATGCCACATGGGCGGTCAAATTTCGAAATAGCATTAAAATGCTGGTGGCTCGGCTGGAGAGCTAGCCTGGTAGCACTAACGTTAGCTTAGCCAGTGGTGCGTTCTAACACTCAATGGCAGTTTTTCGGTGCTGGATTTCGATCCTGTACCCCTCGCTTTCAGGGAAAAACTCAAGGTCCCAAACCAAAAATAACATCCGTTCACAGAGTTGTAGTCAATACTTTGGTGAACATTTCGTATGCAGCCATCGCTGAGGCTAGCAAGTGTATGCTCTAAGAAAAAAAAGGGATATCCAATGAATCGCATGTGGAAACCGAGATCCATTGGCCATATCGGGGCTCCCCGCTGCCAGAACAGACCAAATCAGCCGGGTTAACAGTGACTACCAGGCAATTTCCTCTTCGAACGAGGCCATGCCTGGGCCGCTGGACGGAGATCATGGCCATGCCCTAAGCGTGCAAAGCCCAAGTGCATTCTGGATTTGCGAGGCTGCTGGCCCGACAAAAATGTGTGTGTCCTCTTACTAAATGACTGATTTCCACCATAGAAACACAAAAATGTTATATGCAGTGATTCTGAGACAGAACCCCTGAGTCAGTGAAACTAATATGAAACTAATGAAGCTCATATCCGATACTTATGGTTGATGCTACAGTGATTTGAAGACATACTCTCCTATTAAACCCCATTGTAACGACTGCAGCAGTGTCTCTGTGTGATGTAGTAGCGTCAGAAATCAAGTTTTGCCGCAGCAAAGTGAAATACTACACAAAACGGTAAAATAGGATCTGGGGTGCGTTGTACGTCACCAATAGACATATCTTAATGTCAAAGTGTTTTAGGCCATAGTTTATCTTTAATTAATATGTTATATATTGCATACATTCATAGGGTCTGTGATCGCCAGTATTGGAATTAGCCTACTACTACTACTACTACTACTACTACTAGTTGGCTACAATGCCATATATCCATATATTGAATATTGATTAATTGATTGATTGTACTTTATTCATCCCACAACGGGGAAATGTACTACAGCAGCAGAAAAGTGTAATATACACTACAGAATTAAAAGTAGAAAGGGTAAAAACACAACGAACAGACATAAGTATCCTATAATCTACACAAAAAACACAACAACAATCAACCTGCAACAGGCAATGTGCAAAAGTAATGTGCAAAAGCAAGTACTGAGGATAAAAAGTGGCATGATATAAAAAGTATTGTCAAGTAAGTGACCATGATATGAGAATATTGCAATGTAAGGTGACCAAATATAAGCTATTTGGCGGACGCTTTTATACAAAGCGCCTTACTGTCTCGCCCAAGCGTTCTCAGCACTGCATGTACTAGCTAGCTAGCTGAACCGGTATGCTCTGGTTCCCTCATGCTGTGGCGTCACTGGTAGCACCGGCAGCCCACCCAAGACGGAGACGCGCCGCGGTTGTTATGGATGCTTAGAGGAGCGGCGCGTTGTGAATGCGACTTATTGATTCTGCTCGGTGTGGCGGAGATAGCTCTGTTTGCAGAGAGGCTGCTCGCTCGCCCACACGCGCGCCATGGTGATCAGCGCTCATGCTAGCATGCTAGCATCAAATGTTGGCGTCAAAACACCTCAAAAACGTAATGTCTTGATTCATAAACGTGGGGAATATTGTATTAAAGGAGCTGGCAATGCTTGGTTGTTCTCTGGTAGTGTCTTTTTAATAGCATAGCTTACATCGCATTGTACATTACAGCTTTGTTTTTTCAAAAGACACCTCAAAAACGTTTCTTTATTCGTAAACATGGAGATTATTGTATTAACAGTTGAGGTTGTTTGAGTTTACAATTCCTAATAGCTCATAATACATTTTTTGTTTCATCCAATCGTGAGAGAGATATTTCCATGTTTGTGTAGCGTTCCATGTTTGTTGTTAATTAGTAACTCATTAAATCAGTTGGACTTGGTCATTCCTTACAGCCATGTTTAGATACTGATGTGTAAAAGCATATTGTAAATGTTATCTCTGATAAGGGATATGTTGGATTCTGGTCGATGGCGGAAGACAATAGACGATGTGGAGGTGAAGGCTAACCAACCGTCTCAAACGATCGCGGTGTTTCCGGAAACAGTGGGAGGTGAACCACTGAGAATTACTGTTGCGACATCAGCAGGGTCAAAGTAACCTGTCTCACCACGGCCTGAACCCAGCTCATGATCGCTGCGTTGGAACAATCCTACGCTTGAAAGAGTTGAGGGCTTCAAGAAGCGGTTACAGTAAATCTCGATGATTTGGTGGATAGTCAGGTCGCCCATGAGCGTTAATGACATACTAAATACCTCCACGTTGCACTCTGTCCAGTTGGCTTCTGAAATAGGGAGGTGGGCTGTTTTTTAACTACGTCTCACACACCATTTCAACTTTTTGCCGCGCTTTGATTGTTCTCCGCCTTTTTTTGTCGCGTCGGATAAAAGCACCTGCTAAATAACTCAATAAATATTAATGAATTCCAGGGATTGCCATGTAATAAGACGGCGCAAGTGGAGAATTCATCAATGGATCTTCACTTCACCATCTATGTGTTTGACCGTCGATACCAACCTGTATCCTGCGAATGTTTCCTTCACACCCACAGGACGGTTTCCAACACACATCTGTGCATCTCCACCACCTCTCCCCGCTGTGAACCATTGTGCTGTCGAGCCGTGGCGGCGCCGTCGTCGGGCGCCGTCGTCGTCATCCCTACCAAACTATTTTACGCTGGGCGGCTCCGGCGGCGTGGGGGCCCTGTCAAGGGGGGGGGAAGCAGCTAACTGGATAATTAACGGTGCTCCACACAACCGCAATTAACCGGCGGTGGCCGGGGGAAGGCTGCGCTCGGTAAATCAGCGGCGGGGATGAAGCCGGGGCGCGATATGAGCCATGTTACGGCGGGGCGAATAATGTGTGCGAGGCGAGGGTGCCATACATTACGTCTCGGGGAAGGGAAACGAGGCAGGTTTCTAAATAAACACCGCCAAGGTTGCTGCCGTAACCCAGGAGCTGCCAAGCCCGTAATCTCAGTTTATTTTCTGCAGTCTCTCTCTCTCTCTCTCTCTCTCTCTCGCTCTTGCTCTCTCTCTCCTCTCTCCCCCCCCCCCCTCCCTCTCGCTCTCCCCCCCCCCCCCCCCCCCTCTTTCTCCCTTGCTCTCCCTCTCTCTCGCGTTCCCCCTCTCTCTCTCTTTCTGTCTCTCCCTTGCACTCCCTCTCACCCCCTCTCTCTCTCTCTCTCTCTCTCTCTCTCTCTCTCCATCTCTCTACCCCCCCCCCCTCCCCTCTCGTTCTCTGTCTCTCCCTTGCTCTCCCTATCACCCTCTCTCTCTCTCTCTCTCCTTCTCCCTTCACGCTTTGTCTGCGTCTTCCTCCCCTCGCTGTAGAGCCCTCAGAGGAATGCTGTTTACCATAACATGCAGTGTGTGTGCTCCTCAGAACCACCTCCACCACCAGAGACACCACCGCCTCCTCCACCTCCTCATACTTCCTACTCCTCCACCTTCACCTTCACGCCCCCCCCCCCCCCCCCTTTCTCCTCCTCCTCCTCCTCCTCTCCTCTTCCTCTTCTTCCTCCTCCTCCTCCTCCTCCTCCTTCCTGGTCAGAGAGTCTTTTGCATGGTGTAACTTACCTGTTATGATTCCGTTATGATTTTTTGGTTTTGGCCCGTATGTCCATCTATGATTGAAGGATATTCGGGTTTAGAAGATCCAAGAGAAAGGGGAAACATTTAAGGCGATACGAGGAGACTGGGTGGAAATGCCAGGTTGTGTTTAGGGCCCTGTATAGAATACAGGTACTCAAATATTCAGAGTCAGTCAAACGGATAGATGGACGTTTACAATCCCATCATGACTTTGCTATGATTCTTCATCCTGCCATATGGTATGCTGACTAGAAATGCTATTTAGTCATTAAACGCTTTAGCATTTAGCAGTCATAAATGACTGCTAAATTCTAAAGCATTTATCCAAAGCAACAAGACATCATTAATTAGTACGTAAGACATTTTGCTCAGGGATGCCTACAGGTGTACTGTCGACATTGGGCTTTTTTGAACCCAGGTCCTTTTGGCTTGGACTCAACACCCTAACGTTCACTATACGATCCCCCCCCCCCCCCCCCCTTGAAATGTACTGAAATAATCACTGCTCCACTACTCCAGAGTTAAGTTTCAACCCCACCAAATGGATAGGAACGCAGGTTACCACATGCAGCCAACACCTCCCACTGCCAGATACACACCACATCCAGTCGACAGAATGCACTCCTGAGGACCTGCAGACCGTCTGCTAGACGGAGCCGCGTCCTCGCAGAGAGGCTGCCTTCCTTGCGGTTTGTGGCATTTGAATATTGTGATCTAAACGGCCACACTAAGGATAAAATGACATTTGGACAAAGATTTGCTGTTGCTCTTTGTCCATTCAGTATAGGACAGATCCAGCAACATGGCAGATGTTGTGGAAGATTCTCCACTCGTCAAGGCATAAGGGAAAACCAGGATCTGTGGTAGAGGTGATTTGAGGGTAGGCTGATGTCTCCATGCACTGGAAAAACAAAAGGCATGATCAACTTGATCAGCTGTCAGTTGGCCATCTCAGGGTGACAGTTCTTTAGATGACTGTGTGTCATTGTTTCATTACTTTGCGTCAGAAATATTCCTCTTATAAAATAACACATTTCTAAGATGATGTTTTTTGATCTTTTTACTATTACCTTTTAGGTGAAATCTAATGTGAATATATATATATATATATATATATTGAGAGAGAGAGATTACCAGCTCATATTTGTCAATGATGTGTTCGTAACTCATTGGTTTTGCAGTGAAATTGACATTAATAATCAAACTAATATTGAGCAGGGCTCAACGATGAGTTATACAAAGACGTACCGGTATATCAAATTTCTTTCATATTAAGGTTAATTTGGGATTGGTGAAATGGACTGTATTTTAAAACACACATATTGTGAATAAATTCCACATGTGGTCTTAACATCTTTCAGGTATTGCTGCCATATATGGATGCAATCCATGCATGGCCATTTAAGCTCTGAAGTTGAAACACATTTATGGGGAAGAGGAGCCAGGGCAGCTCCGCTGGACCACAGAGTGGTGGATATGAAGTCAATGTATGCAGTGTTGTCGGGGTCAAGGTCTGGGTCAGGGTCTCTGAACAGTAGACGTCAGGCTGGGAAATGGACCAGCTGGTACGTTGAGGGTTCAAAGGTGATGCAGTGGACCTCAGGGGTGTAAATCTCTGACTTCGCAATTAGTTTTACGATTCTTTAGGTGAAAAAAAAAAAAAATCCACAGCTTTTTGAAATACCAAATTAAATGCTGTTTCGATTGCTCCCGTGTGATTCCGGTGCTGCAGGTTCCTGTTGGAAATGCACTTGATCACATTAAATGGAGGAAGTAATTAACTTGTTATAAGTGGAGTATGGAAAATAAGGTCAATATACCAAGCGTTTAGCTTTTAATACAATATTTGTACATGTTTATATTCCGATTGCTGCTACAGTGCCACTTTCGGATCAATATGTCAAAAAGTGTTGATGCATTTTTACAGCTTTCGTAAAAACTATGCTGTATATACTCATAAACTATACTGTATGTAATTACTTACTGCTGTTATAGGGTCACTGTCTCACTTCTATTGCACCACAACTTAGTAGTATGGTGAAAATAAAACCTCTGCATTTCTATGGTATATTGGATGCAAATAGCAAGCAACCTGAATGGACCACTTTTCTACATGGAAACTGGCAACACGTTAGAATTGAGAAATAATTGTATTTTTTTTCGTCAGCCAATATTTTCCATATTTTACACTTTGTAAAAGCTGGTCAAAATGAAGTTCTTACTTTGCTTCGATGTTGTTGCCTAGGATAGACTCGCAGATGACTCACCAGCAAACAGGCATTCAGTCAATGTGCACTTTTTTCACAAGACGCCTATACATCAAAATAGCATGCATATATTCTACTGTATTCACGTTATACTGTATACTGTACTTATTTTCCACTTTATTTCACCGTTTGCTCTCATATCATAACCATATTGATTTCATGTTGTAGGCTATGGTAAGCCTAAGATGCACAACATATATTTTACAGAACTGTTATCAACGTTTACACCGTATGATGGCTGTATTCGCCATACCTGTTTGCGTTAGATGTTAGCCTATAGTCCTACAGTTCACTTCAGGTGTTAACCAGTAGGCCGATGTAATGTTTCATTGGACCCTAATTGAAGAAGCGCGTGCCCATCAGCCTGTGAATTATAGCCTGTCGTGGAAAACATGTTCAAATTGAAAATCTCAGTTGACCACAATAACTCATTAATTCAGGTCATTAATTGAATTCTCCATTTTTTGTTTCGAGTAGCCTAAAAAACAAATAAACAACCCCCCCCCCCCCCCACACACACACACACACACACACACACCAGGTTAGGCGTTAGGCGGTTTTTTGTTAATAATAATATGAATGAACGCATTTACGCAGGGGCACCCGGAAGGTGCCGTGTGGTCCGCCGCTGGGAGTTGACGGCAGCAGGCAGGATTTATTATCGTGATGAATCCCCGCGGTCGTGAACGCAGGTCTCAGTAATTACGGCTGTCGCTCGGCGGGGAGGGGGGAGGAGGAGGGAGGGCGGAGGAGGAGTGGGGGAGGGAGGGAGGGAGGGAGGGAGTGGGGGGGGGGGGGGGGGGGAGAAAAACAACCCGACGGAGGTATTTTATCTTAATCACTGGGCGCCTCCATTTAAATTAATTTGACAAGTTTTCTCCCCCCACCTCCCCCACTCCACCTCCCTCCCCCCCCCCCCCATCACGCAAATCCTGCAAATCCTTATTAAAGGACGCGCCTCGCAAATGACAAGCGTCTCTAAATGCTTCGTCATACCGTCCGAAGGACGAGGACCAACAAAAAAAAAAATAGAAAAAGAAAATTGTGTGTGGGGGGGGGGGGGGGGGGAGAGAGAGGGGGGGAGAGAGTGAGAGAGGGGGTAGAGAGAGAGGGAGCGAGAGAAAAAAAAAAAAAGTGACAAAAGGTTAAGTCGCATCTCCACCCCCCCCCCCCCCCCCCCCCCACACACACACCACGATATTTCCCTGTAGGGCGCCCTGAGCCATCCTCCCCCATCCCTCCCCCCCCCCCCTCCTCTTCCCCCTCCTCCTCCTCCCGCCGCCGCCTCGTGTTTCTATAGTAATTTCCAGCCAATGATCAGTAGGTGTCCGCATCTCAGCCTCCTCACCTCAGCACCAATCAGCCGCACGCAGCGACGAGGAGCCGCGGACCGAGGAGCTGCCGCTGCTGCACAACATCTCACCATCCACCCGGACCAGGAGGAGACACCTCACACGTCTTTCACTTCATATTTAACCCCCCGCGTTTTTTTTTTCTACTTTTTTTGTTGTTGTTGTTGTTGACTCAACGCAAGAAGAAGTCAGATTTAACACCAACCAAAAAAAAAAAAAAGAAGAAGAAAGAAGGAGGAGGAGGAGAAGGATGTTGATGGTGATGGTGGAGGTGGTGGTGGTCTGAGGTCTCCGTCTCCGTCCTTGGGGAGAGGGGGGGGATATTTGTTCGTGCATCTCTCTCTCTTCGCCTCCGGTACCGCTTGGCGGTGATGTGTCGCTATATGTCGCCGGGCTGGTAGCCGTCCGCCACCGCGTCCTCTCCTCCACGGTACCGGACCCCCGCGTCCTCTCCTCCACGGTACCGGACCCCCGCGTCCCTCCTCCACGGTACCGGACCCCCGCGGTAAGTGATCTGTTGTTTTTGAGGGTTTTTTGTTTGTTTGTTTGTTTGTCTCATCCTCTCATTATTCACGCGTCGCTTCTCACTCACTCACTCACAGTTTGCATTTGCTGTTGAAATAAGTAAATCCGGGCCATATCCGCTTTTTAAAATTTTATTTTAAATTTTATTTTCTGATGGTTTATTTTATTTTTTCTAATTGAAGCCTCGAGCCGAGCGTCTCCGCGGTTATTTTTAATTATGATTTATTATTATTATGATTTATTTTTTTATTATTATTTTTTGGGTCGGTTTTTTGTCTCCGCACGACCTTTGATCTGAGGTCTCCGGCGGACCAGCCTGTGCTGCAGCCGCACCGTGGTTAGACAGAGGACGGCGCTGCACTTTCTTTCTTCTCCCCCCTTGTCTCTCTCTCCCTCCCTCTGTCTCTCTATCTCCCTCCTTTCGCTCTGACTCACACTCTGTTTTTTTCTCTCTCCTCTCTCTCCCCCCCCTCTCTCTCTGTTTCTCCTCACCCTCTCTCTCCCCCCCCCCCCCCCCCCCAATCTCTCTCTGTTTCTCCTCACCCTCTCTCCCCCCCCCCCCCCTCTCTCTCTCTGTTTCTCCTCACCCCCTCTCCCCCCCCCCCCCCTCCCTCTCTCTCTCTGTTTCTCCTCACCCTCTCTCAAAGTATTGAGCATTCCTGTCTCTCTAAACTTTGTTTACAGGCTGAAAATCAATGTCCGTGACTTGATTGCCTGCGGGCTGCTTATTTCGCTCCGGGGTGAATTGATTAAGTAATAATGACCGTGCGGAGAGGCGGTCATTAAGGCTCTGCTGCTGCCGCTGCTGTGTTTACTGGTGGCTAGCTCTGGTGGTCGGGATGGAGCATTAAAATTAAAGGTACACATTCAGAATGGGGGATATAAATCTGGTTTTATTTCAAGTGTCATCATCAGTAAAGGTGAAATACAAATAGCCACACGCCAAACATCGAACAGCTCGCCGCCGAAGCCTTGTAAAGGACAACAACCTTGCCGCGACAGGCACACATTTATAGATTGCGACGCCGGAATTAGTTTATTGTTGTCAAGAAAGCAAATATGTGTCGTCTACTGCAATATTCAGACGGCCGTCATGGGGCCACACAATGGGGTCCCTCCTCGGCCGGCGCTTTTGTGTACAACTGTGGACAGTTTTGAGATAGCGTCTTGGAAGTGATCTTGAATGCTTTAATGTTTCCAGCAACGCATCAGCTTCAGGTCTAACAAAATAGGAAAACCCAGGAAAAAACAGTAATGGACCTATAGGGGAGGGAGATGTGTGTCTAATGGGCTTTTATCTCTGGAAACCAAATCTAGGTAGACTGGTGGAAAGAGTAAATGGAGCTCCTATACCAGCCACACACACAAACACACACACACACACACACACACACAGGCCTCCTAACCCTAACCCTAGACCTATTTGGCTTGACACTATAGTTTGTGTGGTCCATGTTCTGGATTTGAATTCAGCGAGTGTCTTTCATTGGGTAGATGGATCAGGTCCGGCCTTGAATGGATCCTAGGTGTACCTGGGGGGTGGCCGGGTCCATGTTTACATCGAGAGGCCACTCGAACCGTTTAGATGAAATCGATGATTCGAAATGATGTAACCTGTCGTCTCTTGGCACCCAGTGCTCTGCCCTGATTATGACTGTTATTATAGATAGATTATTATCATGGACTATTTCATACCATGGGTAGTAACCTGGGATTTTATATCGCTATGACTTCTGGAAATTCTGGGAAATTCTGCGCTTCCTGATTATGTGAATATTATTGTTCATAAATTGAATGTCAAATAATTTTAATGTTTTTTTTTATTAAATAGTCTTGTTTGTTTATTTCAGTTTGTGAAATAAGTGGTTGGACTTCCTTCTAAAATAACAAAGAATCCCAAGAGGCCAGAAAAACAACATCTTTAAAGTCGGCCATTTTTTTTTTCCTTTCCTTTCTCTGTGTTTGTCTCTTAAACTGACACGTTGGTCGGTCATTACTAGCACATTATTCTCAGGTGATAAGAATCTGTTTTAACATGTCACATGATATAAACAACGTGCCAAATATTACATTTGAAATCCCAAGTTATTCCCCATTTGGAGAAGTTAAAGTATTTGGATAAAAACTGCTTAGGGGTGAGAATTCTTACCTCTTTTATATGTAACTGTTGTTGTTTTTCTGTTTTTGTTTTTCATTTTTTCATTTAGCACTGGAGAACACAAACCAGGATGGTAACGCATCGCATGTAACCGACTTCAGTTTGACGAAGGCCATCCTGACTACCGATTCCTCCCAGTGAACCTTGCCAACCCCTTCCTCAGCCATGTCTAGTATAAACAATGCGCTTTGCATTGAAAATGGACAGAACATTGACATATCTCTCTTGAAGGATAATCTTCAGGACGGTGGATTAAGCCAGCTTTTGGATTATAATGCCGAAATGGAAAGGTACCGGTCTTTTGCGAACTTTTACAAAACCAACGGCGCGTTTCCACAGACTGCCAAGATTGCCCGCATCACAACGCCCATTTTCCCCAGCGCCAGAATTGGCATGTCCCCTTGGAACTGCGATAACGCCATGCTCTGGGGGAGGAAATCAGCGGCAATAAACCCTAATAGGACCAGCATGCATAGAAACGACTCCCAGAGGCCGGGGAAGCCTGGCATGGTGCCAGAGACGCTGCAAATGGCAAATAATAATTTCCTCTCTACCTTATCCCCCGAACACTGCAGACCTTTAGCAGGAGAATGCATGAACAAGCTGAAATGCGGCGCTGCTGAAGCAGAGATAATGAATCTCCCAGAACGCGTTGGAACTTTTTCCGCCATTCCGGCTTTAGGGGGCATCTCATTACCTCCCGGGGTCATCGTCATGACAGCCCTTCACTCCCCCGCAGCCTCAGCAGCCGTTACAGACAGTGCGTTTCAAATTGCCAATCTGGCAGACTGCCCACAGAATAATTCCTCGGCATCCAGTGGAAACCCGGCGAAGAAGAAGAGGAAAAGGTGTGGGGTCTGTGCGCCCTGCAGGCGGCTCATCAACTGTGGTGTCTGCAGCAGTTGTCGGAACCGCAAAACCGGCCACCAAATCTGCAAATTTAGGAAATGCGAGGAGCTGAAGAAGAAGCCCGGCTCGTCGCTGGAGGTGAGAACCAGGGGGGGGGGCGGGCTCTTGCTTCCCCTTTCTTTTGTTATTATCCCCTTGCACTCCAAAGCATTAACCTTTTCATCCAGTCACGTTCTAAGCCCTCGAAAATTGTTTCCATGCCCACCCATGCCTGAACATCCCCCCGGCTTCTCAAATCTGCCTACCCGCCTAGCCTAATTGGCAGTAATTAGGGGTGTTTGTGCGGAGCGCAAGCTGAGCTTGGCTCAGACACCCCTAATTGCTGCCAGTCAGGCTGGGGCTGGAACACATCCGAACAACCCAGGGCTTGGCTCAGCTCCAGGCAGGGCTGGGAAATGGTTTTCAGCAGAAAGCCATTCCTCTCTGCACCCGGTCATTTTAACCAATTATGGAAACCGTCTCTGGATGGGGAGAATCAATATCCCACAAAGCCTCAGCGTCCGACCACGGCGAGATGGTGAGAGTGATGGCAGGGCCGCTGATGGTGTTTCTCAAAACACCTCCCAAGTGTATGCTGGGTGGAGGAGGGGGGAGGCGGGGGGGGGACCATTCAGACGGATCCTCTTCCCCGTGATCCCATATGAATTGATTGTGCATATGAGGCTGAGGTGAAATCATTTTATATTCCATTTGGGCCATTATGGCCAACTATGGACCAGCCTAGTGAGTGGTGCATATCAATATGGCGTAAACGGAGGGCCAGAGGATTTAGCGGTGCTAAGGTGGAGGGATGGATATCTGTAATTTATTAGCGACAGCAGAGACAGCAGAGGGTGAGAGAACGCGAGGGCTGGGTTGTTGTTTAATTGGTTTACTTTAATTGATGGATTTGGTTGATGACATTTGCTTATCTGGTGCTTAAGCTGAAGGTAAATATGAAGCTATGGATATGTCTCTATTAAAGCTGTTCATGGAAACCGACAGGCCAACTGACATAAGCCTAGATGGCGTTTAGTCACCAACAAACCCAATTGGATGACTAGACGATTACCTTGTTAATTAAGAGATTACACAGGGAGTAAAAAAAAAGGTTAATCATACAATAAAATGGAATCCACTCATGTAAAAACACCTTGTATCTCGAACCCAAGTCATGAATATGAGTGACGCAAGTGCTTTATTTTCCTCATGATTCATTCATAATTCTTAATTGATAATGCACTTTAATAACATTCTGGAGATGGGCACGTATGCTGCTGCTTCCCATTGATCGTGTGTTGATGAAGACCCACAAAGATGTGGTGCTATTATTGATTCATGTATTTTCACTCAGTATTACATGTAGCCTACATATAGGCTGGGATAACCTAAGAAAACCTTCATTTAAAGAAAGAAGAAGGTTTGATGGACAGAAACAAACATACCCCATCATCGACCCTAACTGAACCTGAAACCTTCCTGTTTCCATATCGAAAACAAAATCCCAGGAGAAGAGTTTTTCAATCCGTGAACGATAAGGTTCATCTTGAACAGAGTCCAAATCGATGGCAAGGCGTAATTATATGTTTTTGCTTTTGGATGACATCCCCCAATGAAAAAAAACAAAAAACGGACGTAGTCTGTCTTACAAATGACAGATATATACTTAAACTATCTTCCCTAAACTGCTCTAAACTTCCATTGTTGGGAGTAAACAAGGAAGTAAACAAACCCTTGTGATTTCACTGAACCTTACCGGACATGCGTATCCCCCTTGCATCCCCTTAAATGCGTGTGTTTCAGGAATAGAGCGGTCAAATTGATTGCTGACCAAAGCCACAGAGCAACTCATTGACGGGTTGAAATTCTAATCCCAAGGAAAATATGAATGTACATATGGTGCCTGTGATATATATGGGGCGACCTGTAAATGTGTTTATTTTCAAATACACACGTGTCCTCCCAACACACACACACACACACATATATTGCATGTGTAAGAATGCAAGATGAACAATTCATAAGAATCGTTTCTGTTAAACATCAAGTAATTTTGAAACGATTGGAGTTATCGCCTCATTACCGCGGTCTCGACGAGAACAGACGCCGCGTGTTAGCCGCCCGCAATCAACACGTTGAGATTCACCTGTTAGTGTGGCCCTCGCCGTGCAGCTAGACGCAGCTGGTGAAGTATGTATGAGCTACGTACGGACGCCCTGTAATCTATACGTGGCGTAGCGCACGCTAACCAAACTATCAGCTATCCATCCCCTTCGCATGGCAGACACTGCACCACACACACACCACACTACCCCTCACTCACCACATAGATATACACATACAACCAGACCAGACCAACAGACAATACCTCTGAGCAGGAAGAGATAACTGTGTTGTGGTTAGGGAGTCAAAAAGCACCCAGAAGCTTTCACAAACCCCAAATGTCTGCAGTCTACCTGTAGGAATTTGTGAGCAAGATGCCTCACCCCATAGCCTGGCATCGCCAGACCAATTTGCAAATGCATATCAGTCTGGAAACTCTCAGTTTATTTTCGATTTCCAAGGGGCGTTATCAACGGGCGCAGACCAAAATGCCTCTGGATGCAATTGGATAGACCTGTAACCAATCATAGTAACAAAACGTGTGGCAATAATTAAACCTTTACCGAATCCTGTCAGAAGTAAGTCAAACACAACTTTCTTTTAGAGAAAAATACCGTCGAGTTTGTTTAATATTGTCACGATCAGCGCATTTAACAGACCGCGCCGACATCAGTGGCAACCATCTTGGTTGTTTACAAAAATGCCTCAACGGCGCTCCTCTGTACAGTCATCGTATCAAACCCGCCCCATATAAGATAAACGGTTTGATTGCCCTGACCCGGGCCAGGCCGGTTGGAAATCTGTCTGAATGGGAGGGGGGCCAGACCTATCTGCCAGAGCAAATCAAACATGAGCCTGCAAATTCGTCTGGTTCCCAGGCTGCCTAACCCCCTGGCCCCGCTCATTAATGACGCGTATCGAAAATGTTTTTATTGTAAGTTGTTTTGGATACAAATGTCTGCAAAATGAGAATCGTTAGTCTATTGTGGCCGTTTTATCAGGGATAATGAAACAAATAAAACGA
>JAOPHQ010005173.1:0-39572 GCA_030340625.1 Merluccius polli
CGGAGTTGAAGTGAAGAGCGACGTCTACGACCCGCATGTTTCACCAAGTAGCTCATAAACAGGCTAACACGTCGTCAGACGACAGAGCCGAGGTACCCAGCAATGCATATCGGCCTCTTTCTCGCCCCCACCCTGATGTGACCAAAGCCCCTCAACACGATTGTTTTAATATGACACGGACTACCAAACGGAAAGCAGAACGCTTCGATACTAAACTGTATGTCCTTATGCCTCCAGATTCTGCATTCAACGCAGATAATCTGTATATAGAGATGCATTAGATACTAAACACCAGGAGGAGGGGGTGTGGCTGAGTTGTGTTTTTTTACTAGTATTTATTGACCCCATATGTATGACATTAAAAAATGTCTTGGACGACCTCTTGCGTTTACAAAAAGCAAATGAATAATAAAAAAAACAAACTATTTAATAGTATTTGTATAGAAGTAATTATACTTCAAGACTTCTACTACCCATACATTGACGATAATGACCGTCCACAACCAGTAACTCTTACTAGGAATATTACTGGTGATAGTCACAAGACCTGTACACAACCAGTAGCTCTTACTAGGAATATTACTGGTGATAGTCACAAGACTGTACACAACCAGTAGCTCTTACTAGGAATATTACTGGTGATAGTCACAAGACCTGTACACAACCAGTAGCTCTTACTAGGAATATTACTGGTGATAGGCACAAGACCTGTACACAACCAGTAGCTTTACTAGGAATATTACTGGTGATAGTCACAAGACCTGTACACAACCAGTAGCTCTTACTAGGAATATTACTGGTGATAGTCACAAGACCTGTACACAGCCAGTAACTACACGACCGGGCCGTTAGCGGCGTACCTTCATCTCGTAGCAGACGCGTCCGGCGGTGACACCGTGCGTGGCGCGGGCGCCGGCCCACAGGTAGGCGAAGCCTCGATGGTCAGGGGGTAGCCGCTGTAGCGGTCGCGCGACACCTTAAAGTGCAGGTCGCAGTTGTCTGGGAACACAATGTTTAAAAAAAAATCTGTTATCCCTCATCCGATCCGTCGCTGCTTTGCACTCGGCCTGTGGGTGTTTGGGTTGTTCGTTTCTCAAGGTTAAAGTTTTTTATCCAAAGCGACTGACAAGTGAGGCTGTGAACAATCGAAGCATTAGATTATCATTGGAGTAGCAGTTGAACAGTTAAATGCACCGTATTTACAATATAATTGTTGGTTAGTAAATGCACTGTATTTACTATAAACTAGTAGTTTAGTAAAAGCACTGTATGTGTTCAGTACTATATAGCAGTATTGTTTTTCTGTATTGGTTGAGAACTGTTAAAGTACATCAGCTTATCACATATCAACATGCTTTCTAACGGTCCCTTTCATGGAAATCATGGATATGTGACACTACACCTAACTAGCCACAAACAACCGTGTCTCCATCTTCGACCCAAGCTGGACTAAATGAGTAGCTCACATGTGTCGATGGTGACGAGGGTGTTGTCAATACACTCCTCTTCATCCTCGGCTGGAGGCTGCGGCGTGCGAGACTACACACACACACACACACAGGGTAATTCACATTGTATATGGAATTTAAAGTATGGTATCGGACTAAAACTAGTTTTCCTTTCTCACAGACGTTTCAGACCTTGTATTTGATCATTTTTAAGGGTATTTCATGGCAATTCATTTAGACTATAAAACTGGGAATCACGATAAGCCGCATCTCATGTCATAACGATACAAAACCACCGAAAGACGATAAACGTTAATATGTTGAATTATTGTCCAGCCCTGCTCTGAAGTCTAGTAGCTAGGGTGCGACTCCCAGCTAAAAGGGTCAGGGTTCGATCCCGATAACTGGCTCCTTGAGCAAGATGGCTTTACCACCACCACCACCTGCTCCTTAATGACATGCATGAGACTTTACTGCAGCTCACTTTGGATAACCTATTGAAAATGCTAACTTCCTTAAACATGAGCCCTAAGAATGTTTCAGAGAGACCGCATGTGGGGAAAACATCATGGTAGTCTCACACATCACACGGCTCCTTCTGATGTGTGGGCAACGAACAGCTAAACGTAATCAAATCTGTGTGCTTTACAGGCGGTTGCCACATCGCTGGCTGTTTGGACGACAAGTTGTGTTAACAAGCAGCTATAGTAATGAAGTGCTTACAGGTGGTGTGTGTTTTATATAAATAACCATACATGTATAGTTAATAGAAATATGATGCTCATTCAGTTCCCTTCAACTACACTGAGGAAGAGTGTCCTCATAGTTCTGCAGAGTTTACTTAAACTTATCTCCACGCCTTGAATCAATAATCACTCCCAAAGGAATTTCAGATTTTCTTTCCCTAAGTCAATGTGCCAAGACGCTCTGCTTTCAACAGCTTAAACGGTTTCTTCAGATTTGAAAACCGGTTTAAAGGCTGCAAGTCAAGAGACGCAACGAGCAAGCATAGAATATTAGATTAAAAATACCCATCTACCATTTTTGAAGATTTACATCAGCTGACGATTTATAGCAGAGCAAAACTAGCTCCAACTGAACAATTTAATCAAAACAAAGTGGGGCGAGAAAATGTAACTACGTCTAAAGTTGCAGATATCATATCCTACTATTAACTCCTTCATACTTGCTATTTTGATATTAATATATCATATAATAATATTAATAAGGTATTAACTATCATACCAATACTAAAGCCTGTGTCACTATAGAAGAATTTCTGAAGTCTCAATATATAATAAAGCTACATCTCATTTAGGGCTGTAACTAACGATCATTTTCACAGTCGATTTAATCGACTATGAAACGATAATATGATCCATGAACCAAATATTTGAATTTCTGAAGCATCAAGCAGCAAATGTTTGGTATGACCTCAGCTATTAAAAGATTATAAAAATGTGACACAACTAAATGCGGTCAATCTACTTAACGTTGCAGCCCTAATCTCATTCACTCCCTTCTTCAAACCCACTTCCCGGCCTTACCCATCACTCTCCTGTCCATAAAAGCATCACTCCCCTATCCATATTGGAACAAAGCCCATAGAAACACAGACCCAGCACCTAGCCGTGCTAGCATACCTCTTCTCATCGCGGTGCTCATAGTAGCTGTAGCTACGGCCCTCGTCGTGCGGCCTCTTGCGGCCGTGCTGACCGGAGCGATCTCCTTCCGTCTTCACCTGCTGGACGCCCTCTGGCTTCTGCTGCTCGCTGCATTGCTCCTCCTCATCCATCTTCTTCACCTCCTTCTCCTCCTCATTCTTCTCCTGCTTCTCCTCCTGCTGCTCAGGACACTCCTCCTCTGCCGTCTGTTTCTGCTCAGCCCTGACCTCCTTCTCCACCGGCACCACTGACTCCTCCTCCTCCTCCTCCTCCTCCTCCTCCTCCTCCTCATCTTCAGCTGCTGCTGCTGGGGTGGCCGTCTCCTCCTCCCTTTTCACCTCTACTGTTGGTTCTGACAAACGTAGAGGAAGAAAGGTGGTCAGGGGTGGTAGTCAGGTGGTTGTGTGGATTAAAACACAATTATCCACTTACAGCAGACGTAAGTAACATCACCTTACTTTACTGTTGGCATCCTTGAGCCTACCTGCACACGAGTTTAATTTATTACATTTATTTGTCAGGGACCATATACAAAAACATTAATCTCGCACAAGGAGAAGAGATGCATGGTGGTTCAGCCACCAGCTAATTTCCATGCATATCTATCTAAGCATGCATCTAAAAAGGTGACGCCGTAAAATCCCCTCACCGTGCTTACCTTCCTGTCCCTGCTCCCCCGCGGGCTCTGGTTCAGCCTTGATGCTGTGCTCCACCTCCGCCCTGAGGGACTCCTGCTGTTCAGCGGGCTCCAGGGGGTCCTGCACCGCCACGGGGGCCGCCTGGCTCTCGAAGGGCTCCTCCGAAGCCTCCTCGGCCTCGTAGTCCCCTCCCGAGTCCTTGTCTTCATCCTGGTCCCCGGCCTCCTCTTCCACCTCCGCCATGTCTTCTTCTAGCTCTGCAGTCCCAAGACAAAAGAAATAGCCAGGTTATACGAGTCGCTGTAAATATAGTTGCCCAAACTGAAACGTTGTGACCTATATTTATTGATATTAGGCTAATTGTCTGTGTTCTGGTGTACAAAATAAATCATTCAAATTTCGAGTAAGACAAGTTGTATTTTCATAATCCCAGATGGGAAATGTGGGTGTCACGGTAGAAAGTACAGGACCGTAACTAAGCAATATTACACAAGTGTGTGTGCTTTACCGGCATTACTGGCGTCCGCGAAAACTAAATCAAAATGAACAAAATGATCCATTTGTATCAATATTGTAGGCTACTGTTTAGCTCCAGCTCTACTCCTACAGTGGCAGTGACAATGTTTCCATGGAAATATGTATAGTTTTAATCAATGGCGGAGTAATATTTATAGTGATGAGGCGGCGCGGCGAGGTGCGCTGTCATGCTGATTTGAGCACGGTCTAAATGTCCAGTTGACCAATCAGATTGCATGGTCAGAACTACCTGTTGTATAATAAGAATTTAAAGAGATTACAAATGTAAATAAGAGGAAAAACTACAAAATATAAATACAAGTAGTAGCAATGTAAATGCAAAAGGTCAGCTGAATACAAGACGATTCAATTTTATTTAAGCAGACCAACCAACAGCCCACTAAACATTCATGACAGCGTAATAACACATCTAATTCACCAGCCAACGTCAAAATAGATTTATGAATACTTTATAACACTGAGTAGAGGTTAAAGGACAATACTGGTCTGGGTGATCAAACCCTCCTAACGCCTCTCCTTGCTTCACTCAAACATAAGTTAGATATATCCGTTCCTCGTATCGATCCTGCCGAAGAGCATTTAGCATGAGCACGCCTGGCTGCCGCGAATCTAAATCTGTGCACAAAAATAACAGTAAATCACAAAAGCACATCACAAAATGTCTCATCACAAAGACGATTCAAGTGCGATATTGCCATTGTTTACACCCGTAGCAGTGCATGCTAAACGCTCCGAGGCAGAACCGGTACGCGGTCATCTTGACATGATGCTGGTAATGTATGTTCTAGTGGAGCAGGGAGACGTTACGCTGGTTTGATCACCCAGACCGGTATTGTCCTTCAAGGACGCCCGCAACAAAGACAAACAAACTCACCGTTCCCGTCTTGAATCCCCCCATCGCCATCATCATCATCATCTTCGTCTTCTACGTCTTCTTCATCTTCCTCCTCTGCGGGGAAGTCGTTGGAGAGCTCATCGTTGCCTGGCGGGCCCCCGCCGTCCTCCGGCGCCTCTGTGGGATCCGAGTCCAGCGCCGCCCTCAGCCGCTCCACCAGGTCCGCCTTGAGGCCCCGCGTGTCCAGCCCGCGGCGCTGGAGCTCCTCCTTCAGCTCGTTCACCTTCAGCTTCTTCACGTCCACACTCATCGTGACGATATTTCCTTTAGGCTCTAGGGATAACATACCAGTTGTTATTATTATTGTATGCACATAGTAGCCTAGGTTACGGGTTATTTATGTTGATTTAGGATTTTACAGTACTATGACTCTCAATATGGCATCGCCAACCCTCCCATGATGCACTCTGATGCACACGCCGCAGGGCTGGCGAATATATCGATGTCATATTGAGGTTGTGACATGAGACTAAACATATCGTCGTAGATTTTAGATATCATAATACTGTGATACATGTGTCACCTTTTCCTGGTTTTAAAGGCTACAGTAAAGTGAGGCTTTACCATGCGGCTATTTTATAAATATTTATATATTGAATTATCAGAAACATGGTATAGTGAACTATAGGTCATATTAAATGACCTATATCGTGATATATATATCGCCATCGAGATATTAAATGACCTATATCGTGATATATATCGTCATCGAGGATATTAAATGACCTATATCGTGATATATATATATCATCATCGAGATATTAAATGACATATCGTGATATATATATATCGCCATCGAGATATTAAATGAGCTATATCGTGATATATATATCGTCATCGAGATATTAAATGACCTATATCGTGATATATATATCGTCATCGAGATATTAAATGACCTCCAAGCCCCATAGTTGAGTTTCTGTTTCTATTTCTATTTCTATCCTGAGCAGAGTCGTGTAAACCTCCCGCGGTCCGGGACGTTTACACGATTAATCCGAAGAGGACAGAAACACTGCGGCCGAACGTTTCCGAAGTTTGCCGATGTTCGAAAAAAACTGGCTTCCCGGTTGCTTTGCTACGTTAGCATTAGCTGGATTACCAAGTAGTCGTGCCAAATATACATTTATACACCACGTACTGCAAGCGGTCGGTTCACGTTCGCATATAATTTACACTACGACAATGTTTTCACAATTACAGTTCGGGATTTGAAGCTTAATATAGATATAGAATATATATGTCGTCTTCAATGTATTTAGCATTAGCTTAGCCAAACCCGCTAGCCGCGAGCTTCTGCAGGAAAAGACGCAATTCCACAACAAACCATTCAAGTAGAAAACTCGAGCGAACTAAACGACAGGTCGGTGCGCATGTCCGCTGGCTGCGCACCGCCGCCCCGCTGCTCGTCGCCGTTTTACCGCCGCCGTGCTGCGCGCGGAGAGCGGGCCTACCTGGTACACGAGTTGCGCGCGTCCTGCTCGGCGTGAAGTCGATAGTTCAGCACTTCCGGCTGTACACCCGCGACTTCCTTGTCCGGTAGGAACTAAAGTTACACGACAAACACTGCTGGACGTTCCGGATATTATAACTATTTGTCAATAGTTAGGTGTTGTTCTTATTATTATTATTATTATTATTATTATTATTATTATTACATTGGTCTTATAGGACTGACTACATTTTCCGTCTTAAAGGACAATTCCTATGCAAAATGAGAGCATATTGTAACGTTCCGAGCCAATGAAGAGACAGTTTACTTTACCATTAATCGGTATTTTAATGAACACTGTTGTTGGCCACAGTCACACCACAAGAACACTTTTATATTCCGTATGAGAGCTCCCTCTCCGTCTTCCACCCCCCCCCCCCCCCCCCCCCCCACCGGAAGGGGCGGTACCCCGAACACTAGCCCGGTTAACAGAGCCTATCAGAACCCTCTAACACATTAACAGTGCCCACATAACTTCTAAGAACTTAGACACGCTACAATATGATCATAACATGTCCACCGAGTTGGACCTCTCTGGGATCAGTTCTCATTCAGTCCAATGGAACCAAAGCTCTGGAAAACCGCTAATTAGCTTATAACGCTAATTAGCTTATAGCGCTAGCTGTGGGGGCAGATATTCATGTAAAATAAATCGCAATTCTATACCACTAACACGGCTCAACACCGCACCACACTTCCACGGCAGCATAATGAGGGTCACTACGTGTAAAACGAAGCGTTGAGGACTTTGTAAGTGTACAGACAGTTTATTAAAAATAAAGTTTAGAAAGCCAGTGCCTTCACGAAAACAAGCGGGCGCCATCTTTGGAAAACAGTCACGACCAGTCGAGCGCCGCGCAGCGTAATGAGCCGGAAGAGGAGAACACATGAGATGAGATGAACCGGAAGGTGTGCAGTCTGGTAGAAGGTGTGGAAGTGCGAACAGTGCGCGGGCATAGAGAAGAGAAGGAAATGGTTCGTGTTTGTGCTTTTCCCGGCGGCGTTGGTAATGTGGATTATATATGGACTATATATGGATTATAAATTGATTATATATGGACTATATATGGATTATAAATTGATTATATATGGACTATATATGGATTATAAATTGATTATATATGGACTATATATGGATTATAAATGGATTATATATGGACTATATATGGATTATAAATTAATTATATATGGATTATAAAATTAAATGATATAAATGGATTATATATGGACTATATATGGATTATAAATGGATTATATATGGACTATATATGGATTATAAATTAATTATATATGGATTATAAATTAATTATAAATGGATTATAAATGGATTATATATGGACTATATATGGATTATAAATTAATTATATATGGATTATAAATTAATTATAAATGGATTATAAATGGATTATATATGGACTATATATGGATTATAAATTAATTATATATGGATTATAAATTAATTATAAATGGATTATAAATGGATTATATATGGACTATATATGGATTATAAAATTAATTATATATGGATTATAAATTAATTATAAATGGATTATAAATGGATTATATATGGACTATATATGGATTATAAATTAATTATATATGGATTATAAATTAATTATAAATGGATTATAAATGGATTATATATGGACTATATATGGATTATAAATTAATTATATATGGATTATATATGGACTATATATGGATTATATATGGACTATATATGGATTCTAAATTAATTATATATGGATTATAAATTAATTATAAATGGATTATATATGGACTATATGCCCGTTCAATAGCAAAACATTTCTGTTGGATTTTAATAATCACCTGCTCCGCCATGTTCAACTTCTTCCACTCCGAAACACATTTATGGCGCCAGTTGCCATGGCAACATGTGTTGAATATTCACGAGGTAGACATCTATTTAAAAGTGGACCAATGGCTGTGAGGCGCTTAATGACATCACACCCACATACCGGAAATGAAATGGCTGATACCTGAAATGGGAAATTACATTTCCACTAGTCACAGTCCCTTTTCAACATGTTCAATTGTAGATATCTATAATCGTTATTCTTGCTAGTTTTATTCTTTATTCTTACTTTAATTAAATTAAAGATAACTGTATATCAGTTTTGACTAGTCGAAATGTAATTTCTACATGTGAAAGTATATTTGTAACATGTCAACATGGAGTTACGGATATCTTAAATTAGATAAAGGAATGGGAGATGCAACCGGTTTATTGCATGTTACGCCCAAAACACACCCATGATTAATGGACAACCTTTTTGGACCATGTGCCTGGCACTGCGATCATTGTTCCACCTTTAAACTAGCAGGAGGCCGGTATGCACCATGCGTTCAGATGGTTGAAACAGGGCCCTAAGTGGGAGTAGTCCACCAATAGGCTGAGAGCTCTCATTGGCTCTATTACATTACATTACATTACGACATTAGAGGACACTTGGCATCTAATTACTGGCTAAGCTTTTTGAAAACTCAAACTTCAACTTGGTGAGATCACTGTGTAATTTTTACTCCCATCTAGTGGTTACATTTTATTTTGCATTCAAACGAATTTATGCTCTCTAGCGCCTCGCGTTTTCAAATGTTCGTTGCAACCTGTTGGAACTACGGCAAGCGGTATTAGTCAAGATTCAAGAAGCTATGACAACATGATAACAACATGTCTTCAAACACCACTTCATCAAGTTTTGTTTCGGATGATGAGGTACGTTATTTCAAACAAACTTCAAACTGCATTGAATCATTAGTGTCATTCATAGTAATTCTCTTTTTCGCTTTTTTGCCGGCGAGGATTCCTTCTCCTGTGGTGTGGCATAAGTATGATCTTGCATTATGAACAAAAGTGCAGTGCAGGTTTTCAAATTTGCCGGGGCAGTGACAAGCGCGTCTCGCTGAGCTCCTTCTCTGTTCCACAGTCATGCTGGTTCTGAGCAGGGGAGCCTTAATAGCACTTGAGGCCCCTGGGCTATGGACATTTTTTGAGGCCCCCCACCCGCCCGCCAATTGCACAATCAATTTCTCAACAGCAATAGCCAAATAGCCCACACCAACCTGCATGACTGAACCGTATATAGCTTGCATATAGCCTACTGTATCTTGGTTAAAACACAATAATCTCAAAAAATGAGTTGACTCGAGAAGTGATCTTTGGCTCTCTGCCATTTATTGAATCAAATGGTAGACATGGAAAAGGCTGTAGGATATAGCCTAGTGAAGGATATAGGATACAGCCTAGTAAAGGCTATAGGATATAGCCTAGTGAAGGATATAGGATATAGCCTAGTGAAGGATATAGGATATAGCCTAGTGAAGGATATAGGATACAGTCTAGTGAAGGATATAGGATATAGCCTAGTGAAGGCTGTAGGATAGTGATGGTGGTGCTGGTAGTGATCTCTGATATTTTGAAGAAGAAATCTTTCACTTTTGGTAAACTTTCTTTATATAATTGATCCTGTATGTGTTTCTTTCTTTTCTGAGATCCGCTTGGGTGTGACCGCTTCATCTTTTCTTTTTGTCCTCTGACCGGCTCAACTCAACTTCTAGAACGTTGAGATTCAAATTTATTTTTGTTTGCGCTATTACATTTATTTTGTTTAGATAAGGGGGAAGGGGGGGGGGGGCCTCCCTCCACCTCCTCCAGCAGATGCCGCTGTAGAGCAGAGTAATGACACCGCAAATACGGACGTTTATCATCTTTTTTTTAAATATATATTTTTTAAGAGGCCCCTGATTGGCCGAGGCCCCTGATTGGCCGAGGCCCTGGGCTGAAGCCCGGGTAAGCCCTTGCATTAAGGCGCCACTGGCTCTGAGTGAAAACGCGTTTAGCCTTACCTGTACCACCGAGTGCTTTTTGTCCCGCTCAGCAGTTCATAGACCGGAAGGACATGGAAGCCTCCATAGAGCCGTCCTATGTAAATTCTGATAAGTGATTCTTCACTCAGGAGGATAAGTGAGATTGTTGACAGAGATAATTGTACACCAATGGGGACTTATTTATGAATGAAGACGTTGATTTGAGGTAATAAATTACTTAAAAAACTACACAGTGTACCTTCAAGAGTTATGACTTTCTCAGACAATCGCAACCATAGAGGGAAACCACCACACAGTAAAAGTTGTAGTTTATCACATTTTATTGACATCATAAATCATAAGAATACACAACAAATAACTAAATAAAGGTTAAATGAATGAAGGTTTGTGTGTAAAAGCAGATCAACACAAACCAATGTTAGGATACACTGATGTATCCTCGGTGCCCAAGACGGTGCGCATTCTGCAATTGGAGCAGCGGGTACAATGCAGATCGAGGAAAACATCTAGAGATTAAGCAGGAAGAGCAAGGTGAAGCGCGGGAGACGGACTATTGGAACGCAGCCCTGGACAGCAGCAGAGAGCCAGAATGAGGGGAAGCCACAAGCCTTGAAAGGAGAACCAAACCCCTCACCCACCATTCAAAAATCAGTCAAGGTTATGAGGTTATGCATGCAATAGCATGTTTAACCTATAGAGGGAGTCGCCTACAATACAAACCAATGTACAAGTGGTGTTGGGGTTTGGTCCTCCTTTAAGGCTTCCCCTCACAGGTGCAGTACATTCAGGCAACCAGCAGGGGGTGCCGATTCAGCAGAGCAACGCCCACCAGAGCAACAGGCCCTGGATAAGATGTGGCCTCGCTGGCGCCATCACAAGTCAATACGTTGAATACGTGGAATAGAGCCCTGCACTGGAGCCCTAGGCCCGAGGGGCCCGACAGCCCGAGGGCCCGAGGGCCGGGCTTCGGGCCGACGACCGCATAATTACATCGGACACGGGCCGGGCTCGGGCACTTTTATTTTTCAACTGAATTAATTTTTTTAAACCGACGTATTATGACAGTCCTGGACCGGCCCAATAATCTGGACCGGCCCAAAAATAATAATACACAAAATAAAAAATAAAAAATAATCGGCCTGAAATCGTCCGGCCGAACCTCCCTATGGCAGCCCGTCCGGTTATAGGCCTATGCGGCGCTCGTAAAAGCCGAACAATGCGCCTACATGCGCTCTTAAAGGTTTGGAAACGAATCATTAATCAATAATCGTATTTATCCGTATAACTGCACACAACTTTATTTAAAGGCAATCAAATGTAAAACATGTGTGTTTGTATTGTGGTGTCCGTGCGTGTGTGTGGCTCCTCCGGCGGAGCGGTTCATGTTAATAGCGGAGTCCGGGAGGGTTCACCTTCACGGCGTAGTTACGAGGGATGTGCGACTATCGTCTTAAACAATACTAAAGTGTTTTTTAAAGTTGGAAAGATATTAGATATTCAACCGATATTCACGCTCCGAATTACAGCGATCAGACACGGGGAACTAAAGCCGCGATCACCGCACCGCTTCAAGACTCACAGTATGCAACACAACGTCCTTTTGATCGATAACAATATAAATTGATCGACACATTTCTTAACGATCAGTGATCGATCATCGATTAATTATGCCCATCCCTAATGTCCACTTTGATCTGTCAGAAACCGTTCGTTTATTCACAGAAAAATAGAATGCTGTTTTTTTCTAACTGCAGAGCGTTATCCCATTTTCAGAGCGAGAGATTAAATATACGATTACACTCAATGAATATAGCGTTCTATCACCCTAAAACATTGTTAATGGGAGGTTAACAAAAAAAAGTCGGGCTTGATACGGGTTCGGGCCTGAGAATTCTGAAAACCTGTGGGACCGGACCGGGCCGGCGCTCCACCCCCTCGGGCCAGGGCCGGGCTCGGGCCCAGATAATAGGCCCGTGCAGGGCACTAACGTGGAATGAGTCTCATCAGATCATGTATGAGCAGTGGTGGAAAGTATTCAGCACATGAAGCGCCATAGGATCTTCAGCAAACAGTCACCAGCCTATTGTTCTGCTTAAAGTGAATGAATGAGACTATCATTTGTCCCAGTGTTTGAGCTAGTCCACACCCCTCTTTCTTCATTTAGGGGTGGGCTATATATCTGTTCAGGCTGTGGCTGTCTTGCACAAGCCACTCCCCCTGGCTACAATGATGTTTGATGGACGTTACCCGGGAACCCAAACGGCCAATGACAGGTAACTAACGCAGTAGCATGCTATTGTACATTTTTAAATCTTTGGTCAGGCATGTGCATTTAAAGAATAATAAAGGTCAGGGTGATCACACCACTGTAACCTTCTCTCCTGGCTTCACTAAAACATCCGATTTCAATACAATTTGTCAAAATCACTTCGTTCTGCCGATTCTGTCTGAGAGCATTTCACGTGAACACGCCTTCCACTAATGTTAACAATACCAATACAGCACTTTGGTGACATTTGGTCAAATACTTGTGTGACGATTCACTGTTATGTTATCCACTGACTGACATTGATTTAAAAAAATAGTAAAATGCTATATCGCCTTTATTCACATTCATGGCAGGTGTGCGCACGCTAATTGATCTTTGGCAGAATTGGTGCAGTAAAGTAATTTTGACGAATTATATTGGTAACTAATGTTTTAGTGAAGCAAGGAGAGACGGTTACGATGGTTTGATCACCCAGACCGGTATTGTCCTTTAAGTGGAGATTTGGGCCAGGATGAATCCATAGCACTACTATGTAACCCACTACATCACTTTTCATCTACAATAAGTTGTTTCAGGGTTTATTTGATGGTGCTGTACAACTCTGAGGTCTGGTCAGCGTCCCTGAAAAGAAGACGGATGCATTATAAACCTCAGTCACCCTGGAAAGCAGATTTTACACAGATTTGAGAAAGTAAGAGGCTTACTCAGGGACAGCGTTGGGTCTTTTAAAGTTGAACACGTGAAGGACCTGCTCTGTCTGATTGGACAGGGGAGTCAGCCGAACGGTGAGGCACTTCCTGGTTCTCTGAGTGAGAGATGTGGATGGAGACATTGTGAATGTCATCCTGTTCTTCTATTGGTTCTCTCTGTGCTGCAGGAGCCAAGCGATTGGTCAGATGTAAGACGTCGTCATACTCAGGATCAGGAAGTGGCTGAAGGGGAGAGAGGACAGAAGAGGACATTTAGAAACACTTTACTGTGTTAAAAGGCGGTCCTGAAGGTCATGTGTTTCTGGTTCATGTAGAGACCCCTGGTGGTGACTCGTGGTCCCACCATGCAGGCTGCTGTAGGATCACTTCAAGAGTCTCCTTCCTTAAACATATTCCTCTTTCTAATCACTGCTAGGTTCCCTCCAAGAGTTGAGCTGGTTCTTAATGTTGACAAATCAACAACATATTAATTGGCTTGGATTAGACGTCATTACTTCCATTACTCCATCTTCTCATTCTGCTCACTGGCAGAAGTCTCTCCAGCTCCCAGTTTGTCCTCTAGACGTCACCCTAGATCTCACTCTTGATCTCACAAAAGAGAAATCTAGAAAAATGTGACTATTGGTCCGGGTTTTGTGTTCTCCAAATTGGACTAATTATAGTCATCCAACGTTTGCCTCACATTTCAGGTGGAGGTTGATCACTATCACCAATTCAATTGTAATGATTCATAGCGTGTCGTTGCTATTAATGACTTATGATTGCAATGCAAATATGGACATTTGTATGCTTCTCTGACGATGTGTTGATGTAATACTTGGGTTAGTAATATTATTTGAAAGAGGCGTGGCTAGGTAGATGTCAATCAAGCATGCCACTCCCACACTGTCCTGATCACTTCTTCTTTCTAACATTTATTCATACTCACATTTTGGTATACGCACAATAAGACACTTAAACATGTTTTATATTTTTGGACTGGTTGTCAGAGTCTTTAATAAGAGAACATAGCTGAGGTTGATGGTTCCTCTTTAAAGCTCAGCTCTATTATTATATGTATAATATAAATTATACATGTATCATTATATGTGCATATTGGCAGAAAGGTCTCCTTGTGACAAGGCTAGAGTAACAAACAGCTAAAGAAACACTAGAAATGTCCACTGTGTGTCTTAGTAAAGGATGGGTTGTCTCTCACCTCCTCCCCGGTATCTGGCCTTCCTCGCTGGTCACGGGCTTTTCTGGAAGCCCTCTTTCTTCTGGTGGAGACAACAGAGACATTTAGCAGAGAGAGAGACAGAGAGAGAGAGAGACTGACTGACTGACTGACAGTCTCACCTCATCCAGAGGAAGATGAGGAGGAAGATGACCATGGTGACCAGTAAGACAGCAACGGTTCTTACAGCTACAGTTGTCAGTGATGATGATTTGTCTGGAAAACAGTGATTTAACGCTTCATTCATGTGAACTTTACATTAGAAGGGAACCAAAACGTCAGCATCAGAAGTAATGTGGTATTATGATGAAGATCTGTTTATGTTTCATAAGACAGTCTAAATGTAACTGAATCACATCTCTAATTGATGAATAAATGTTATGGATACTCAAATCAAACTTGGACATACAACAAGGTTGTGCTCCTACAGCACCAACGTTATGTCTAACCATAGATGGTGCTGTTACTGAACATTTATTTGTGTTTGGTTGCTCTTTAATCAGTGACCTTTTTAAAGTAACAATTACCTGTCACATTAATGAACAACAAGGTGGAATTATGACGTCCAATTGCATTATGAGCTTGGCAGTAATAATGTCCTCCAAGCTCAGATGTGATATTAGTGATGGTGTAGTTCTGTCCTGGTTCTCCCACTGAGTCTTCATGTTCCTTGAACCAGGTGTAGTTAGCTGCTGGGTTAGCATCACTGCTGCAGCTCAGAGTCACTGAACTGCCCTCCACTACTTCACCAGAGGGACTCACGCTCACTGAGGGGGTCTGTGGAGCGTCTGTTGACAGATACATTTCATTAGTTATTAAAAGGTGTATTAATAACATTTCGTTAAGTGTACACCCAAGCCTTCAAGCCTTATATTCAATCCAGTTTATCTTTACAGAGTAACCAAAAACATGAATCTAACTGCAGTGACAGCACCACCTCTGGCTCAACAAGGTTACTGCTGTCAAGTGACATCACTGGCAGATTGTAGCCTCCTGAGACCATCCTGATCACATGTCAGTTTCTCTGAAGACCAGTCTGGCTTCGCTCCTGATGAAACCCACTTTCTAAACCCAATAAGTGGATGAACCAATCAGTGTTAGAGCAGAGCTTTACTTATTATTAGTTATTTCATCTGATTGGTTGTCTGAGTTTTTTGAACAACATAAGGCCGTTCCCATATGTGGAAATGAATTACTGCCCAGCCAGTCATGAGCTGGAGATCAGGAGATCAGGGTGGTCTCACGAGGCTAGGCAGATTGAGCCAATCAGAAACAGATGAAGTATGATGTAGGATACTCATGGTACATTGAACGGTGAGCGTCTCCTCAGGAGAGCGGAGGTGTGGGTAGTTTCTGACGGAGCAAGAGTAGCTCCCGGCATGCTGAGGACCGACAGGGTCCAGAACCAGCTGGTTCTCTGGGTTCTCTGACCCGGTCACAGGACCGTTGTTCTGGTACCAGATGTAGGAGGGCTTATCAGCCAGAGGACAACTGGTGATACAGGTCAATGTCACTCTCTGTCCCTCTGTCACCGTGGCAACAGGAGTCACCTCCACCCTCAGGCCTGAATAAGGAAGTGAGGTTGTGATATTAATAGTTGAACCGCTGTAGATTCATACAGTCAATCACATTATTCATACTAAAAATATGAAAATAAATAGTACTAGTACCTGTGACGGTCAGAGTTGTACCATGTAAAATACTTTTCCATTCATAGTGACTTGTTATAAATGTGAAGCGGTACTCTGCTGAATCTGTGACTCTGAGGTCAGTGATTCTCAGAGTGGAGCGTCCCGTCTCTTCTACAGGGTACTCAGCACGACCTTCATATTCAGAGTCTGACTGGAGGTCACTGGGCTCTTGGTTAGCTCTCCATTTAAACCAGTATTTATAAATGAGTGTTGCATCTGGAGGATGACTGTATGTGCAGGAGATGTCCACTGATGTTCCTTGCAGGACACACATGGTTCTGGTGGGGTAGGACACTCTATAGCAGCTGTTTCCTTGGACACCTGAGAAGTATTTCAGAAATAGTGCCATTACAGCTGTAGTTTATACAGCAGAAATATGGTGGGAGTGGAAGAACATACTACTGGTGGGGTATTGCTGCACGATTAATCGTAAAAAAAAATCAAGATCTTAATTCATGCATCTCTGATCTCATTTCTAAATGACGACGATTCACGCGCTCCTATTCCTCTATGCATTCACTTCACGCTGCATTCATGTGTTCACTTCCTTGGCCCGCATCTTTAACTCCCGTCATGTGCGGCACTACAACTCCCAGAATGCATTGCAAACGTTTCCCCTTCACGGCCACACGAAAGCGTGAGACGTGAATCTGTGTCAAGTTTTTATTATTTTTATTATTGTTAGTTATTTTACAAGCTGCTTCAATTTTTCCAGTCGAAAATAATCCGTTTATCATTCGTTCTTTTCATATTCAATTGAGAATTCAAAATCGGAAAATGAAAAAACGATTTGTTATTTCGTTGTTCGTTCATGAATCTGATACCGTGATAAAACAAATTACGGTTTGTTTTTCGTATTTTCGATTTTATGCTCAGATAAAAAATATGAAATGAAAAAACGGGGCCACGGGCCGAACTTGATTTTAATATTTAATTTGTCCGATTTTTGTGACCCGGAAGTTATTGACTTCTTCGTGTGTTGCAGTTGATAAGCTTGGAGTTGACTTACACACTGAAGGAGAGTGGAGACGTTCGTATCCTTTAACAGCACATGAATAGCTGTAAATAGAGTCAAAGTAGACCATGATGGACCTTCCTTGTCCATAATACCGTCCATTCCAGTACCAGATGATGGGAGGGTTAACACACATGCTGTCACATTCCAGATTTCTAGTCCGGTCGTCCCGAGGAGACACTTTCACCTGGAGATCTGGGTCGGAGAACAAATGACACAAATGTAATACAACATAATTCTGATTAAATAGACACACACACACACACACACACACACACACACACACACACCAACCCGGTGGTGCTGCGCGATTGTTGAGGGGGGAGCCCCCCCCCCCCCCCCCGCGTCTGGGCCCCGGTGCACCGGTTGCACCGTCGATAGTTACGCCAGTGGTGTCGGTTCACTTCATGTCTCGTGGATGTTTTACATTTCCACTCGCGACGTTGCTAGCATCCTAGCTCTAGAATGACGAGCCGTCACGTCATTGTGCATTTTACATGCAGTACCGGTTGTCGCCACAAGAGTGGAGTGTTTACCCTTTTTGAATTTATTTTCATTGATTTATTTACACACTTCATAATAAAGTTGTAAAATGTAGTATTTTATAGAAACTTGTAGTAATATTAGAACAGAATATTACTATAACAGAATATTAGTAATGTAATAGGCAGAAAGGACGACGTCTGCTGCAGGCGGACCAAACCTTTGCTCATGCCCTATATTTGTTTGATGACCCTTTGTGCAGATAATAAACCTCTTCATCCGCATGCTGAGAGTGTCCCAGTCCTTCCTAGTCTAGCTAACACAACGCAGGTTACACCAGCAAGTGGACAAAATAATGAAGCGCACACAATGGACAACCCAGTATGTCGCTTTTTTGTGCTGGCCAATCAGGTTCCAACTATGCTCCGCCGCAACAATCTCAGCCAATCAGTAGCCCCCATTTAAAATGCTTGGTGTAAATGTCGTTCTGTTTAGCATGAAAAAAGTAAATCCTGCTCCAGGACACGATTCAACAGATTAATGTTTGTGACTATGAGCATGAAAAAGCGTGATACCGGATTGAACGTACACACACACACACACACACACACACACAGTTGAATAGACATTGTAAATCAAAGTGTACCTGTCACAGTTAAAGCCACTCCAGGGTTAGCAGTATGTTCCCCACCTGGTTGGTTTGTTTTGAACCTAAAGTTGTAGACAGCAGAGTCACTCTGTCTCAGGTCTCTGATACTCAGAGTACACTTTCTATTACAGCTGGACCCGATACAGCTGATCTCTCCACAGCTGGATTCAACACGACCTGTATAGTCTGCATCACTTAGAAGATCAACTGGTTTCTGGTTTCTGTCTTCTTTAGTAAACCACAGTGTTTCCAGGACTGTGGTAGAGAGGTCATGTTGTTTCTCAGGGTATTTAAAGGTACAGCTGATGTCAACCGTTGATCCTCTTACAGAGCAGACATTACTAGATGTGCAAGTAACTGTCCAGTCATCATTACCCTGTAGCGCTGTAAAAAACAAACACATCTCATTGAGAATGAACAAGACACAGAGGTTCAGCTGATGAAATGCATGATCACAAGATACATGAAGAGATGGAGGCTGTTGGGTGGAGCTGGAAACTACAGATACCTGCTGACCACTGAGCTGTGAGAGGAACATTCAAGAACATCATGTGACCCCAACATGATACAGCTAGCGATAGAGCTAGTGATACAGCTGGTGATAGAGCTAGCTGTACCGCTACCATGGTATCATGCTAGTGAGCATGGAGATCATCTCATATCTCATCTCAAGGGATCGAGAACATAATCTAAAATAAAATAAAAGGCAGGAGACCAATGTTGGCCTCATTATAGAATAAAATATAAATCAACAGAATCACTTATTTGACTTAATCCACTGAATGCATATGAAAATACTTCAGAGTCATTAAAGTCCAAGTGTTTTATGGACCAAGTGCACAGTATAACACAGGGTCATTCTGAAGGCTTCCTATGGACATTTTTCCAAGGTGAGCGGTATGAGCAGATTTGGGAGGCTCTCTCTGCCAAGTTGGTGTTGGTACTCCCACATTCACATGCTGATGCTGAACGAGTGGTGGGCTGAACAAAACCAACACCGGAAACACTTTGGCTCTTGATGGACCTTTTCATCCATCATGACGGTGAAGATGGCCTTCAGCCACCATGTTCCCTACCTCTGTTATCAAGGCATCCAAATCTGCCACAAACATCTACAACATGGAGCACCGTATGTAAACCAACACACACACACACACACACACACACACACACACACACACACATACACACACACACACACACACACACACACACACACACACACACAGCTGACCAAGGGGCTGACTTGAATCAATCCTTAACCCCATGCCCTATTAATGGGCCCAATTTTCTTTTAGACTCTAGTCTGTCCTGAGGATGAAGTTATTCAGCCATTTTTATTCATTTAAAAGTTAAAATAAATAAAACTATTCATTTTATTTAACTGAATTTGTCTTGTTTCATCAGATATTCCAATTGTTTCATTTCTACTTGTGCTGGTCAATTATGAACAATATGAAACATTTCTGGAAACTTTTTTTTAAGTTGCAGAAATAATGGGGTGGGGGAGAGGGGCCGCCGCTGCCAAAACACGTCATCTCACTCTGAACTTCTGGTGAAACTTTAAAGAGGAACTGAATAAACGCATCAATGTTGTATGTAATTCTGAGCAACAGAGAAATATTAAAATAACTAGAAGATTGTCATCTAAAACATTTCCAACACAACTTTGACTACAAGAGGCTGAAGTCATTTCTCTCCTCTATTGGTCTTCTTTACCAAACACAGCGTTGTAGAGGTTGAGTCTCTAGATGTCACATCTATTCACAACATGCGGTTTCACCCTCTCCTCATCCCAGTTGCTTGGGTGTCATGTTACCCATTGAAACAGTTCAACTCAATGTTCACAATGTAAATGTACCAACCTGGTAGTGACAGAAGGAAAGCCACAAATCCTCTTGCTGCTGTTGTAAGATTCATAGTTTGTTTCTCTCAGCGTGTTGTTCTAGAGATATCAGAAATACAGAAACATTATAGGGAGAAAAACATCAAAAACATTATCTGAAAAAAGTAACTAAGACAACTTTGGCTGATTTCATGTATTTAGTATTAATCTCTATCACATGAATTGGATATTGTACTTGATATATGAATGTTATGTTTGTAAGTTAAGCAATACAATCAAAGTTAATAAAATGCATCTTACTGTAGAGGAGGGAGCTGGTGGGTCAGATAGCGTCTGTGGGAACTGGTAAGTCTGCTGCTTATGATGGTAGACCAAATTGTTCAATCACTTCCTTCCTCTTCACACAGTTGAGGAGGGAACTAGCTCTATATAAGTTTGTGGTTAGTAGCCTACACTGAATTGTATTTGATATTTTCAGAGAAATATGCAGAAAATAATAATAACCTAATTCTTTAGACCTTAACAGAGAAAGTCAAATGTTTGTTTCCAGTGAGGTTGGACGCTCAAGAGGTGTGAGCCATGACAATAGAAACATGTGATTAGTATGTACATGATACATCCATGTGAAATGAATGGAGGTTTTTACATCACTTCATTTGAACCTTCAGAGTCCAGTAGTCAAGCCAGTGTCCCTGAGTAAGTGACTTGGCATGATGCAGAAGGCAGTCAACGTTTTCAGAAATATAAAAGTCAGTGTATTTGGCATACTTGATAACATTTCATGCAACATCCTCTTCAGCGAATGAATCAGCTGTTATTTGTAGCACCATCCAAGGTGTGGATGAAGACATGCCTACTAGATGTGAGGGCCAGTGCAGTAGAAGAGGCATTATCTGGTAAGTAGACAAAAACAAGTTGTATTTTTAATCAAAAATAGCTTTTAAGTATACAGGAAATGAACACATTAATCATAACTTATTTCAGACTCTGATTCCATCAGAGAGGCTGTGTCCCCCTCAAGTGTGAGTCAGGGCCAGTCCAGTGACAGTGGAGGTGTGCTGAAGGGAGTGATGCTATTAAATGTGCTGCCTTCAGAATGGGGTGCATATGGGTCCCAATTGTTTCTCCCTTTGTGCCCCCTTGGGTATTATGGTGGCATTATTTGGATGAAGGTAGGACTCGAAGAATGAATAAAGTATAATAGTAAAATTATTTAATACAGAGAGCAATCGTACATGCAATCCGGAGGAGGTTCATGAAGCCACTGACTCTTCTGTTTTAACTCAGAGTAGATATACTTTATAAAACATGCGAGCGACACCTCCTCTTCCCGTCTCGGCAGACAGGCCCTTCTAGGAATAGCTATATGTCCACATCTTTATGCGTACCGGCCGTGGGGCCAAACTGCTGTTGGCAACAGATTGTGTCGTGGATAAACCCCACTTTAACAAAATAAGAGACATCAAGAAAGACGAAGTTTCAAGACTTCCATTATCACTTGTAAACAAGTAACACCAAAGGCCCAGTTGGTTTGCAAAGAACTGATATTCTTGTCCCAGACTTCATGTTATATTTGCTCCCTTAGTGGTTTCCTCCTCCCTGCACTAACCAATCACATCCACCTATGCATGGTTTACTATTTGGTCCTAAAGATCAGGCTCCTCCCCTGGGGCCCTTTCCCAGCTCCCCACCAGCTGGACAGACCATTACACTTCTGCAGCACATGTACTTATGAGATAAAATGATCTACAAACGTTAACTAACGTCAACTAATTAAACATAAGTAAGTGTAACTAGAATAGAGAAAGAGAGACCGGAGGGTCAAGAGTGGGGTATATGCCAAGTCCGCCCACCACGTAGTTTGTGAGGTATCCCCTGGGGCTGATGAGACCTGCTCAGTATCTGAGGGGTAGACCACTTCGTCACTCAACTCGAAGACGCATGTCCCTGAGCCTGCCGCCCGGGTTCATAAATCACCGTTTCCACAAATCTCGAAGGTTAGGATGTGGAGCATGTTTATCGGTGACGTCTTATGTGTTTTTCGAGCGCGGCATATGTACGGTGATGGTGGATCTGGATGGATCGGTTCCGCTTCAATGTGGTTCTTGGCTGTGGTTAGTGGACGGGTTAGCAGCTCTGGTTCATGAGGTTGGGCCAGGGTGGCCAGGTCGCTCTGGATCTCCTTTTGGGTTGTGGCTGGTGCAGGTGCTGGAGTACAGTGGGTTAGCTGGAACCACACCTCTTCCCACAGACTTTCAGGGCTGTGGGGTGAGCAACGTTATTTGGAAAGGGCGGTTCGACGCGGCTCGTCCCGCTTCCTTTTGTGTGCCTTGATGTACACCCAGTCTCCCACGTTCAGGTTTTGTCGTTCTGGAATGGGGGCGTCATCTGGAATCGGCTATGTAGTTTTCTATGGTGGCTTGTAGATATGGAGAGAACCAATGTTTTCCAATGTTTCTCTTCATCTCCCGCCTTGCAGAGTGACAATCTCTGTGTCAGTCTGCATAACAGTGGTAGTAGGCCAGCGGTTGGTTGGCGATGTAGACCAGGGCCCTCATTTATCAAAGTTGTGTACGAAGAACTGTGCGTAAACCATGCGTATGCAGTTTTTCGACAAAACGTGGGATTTATCAATTTGTTCTTGGCTTGTAAATGTGCGTACTTTAGGAGAAAATGTACGGACAGGGTCTGACCATGTGTACGCACAGCAAGCGGTAGAGTGAAAAGGGATAGTAACGTGATTTTTACCGACACAATCGATGTCATCCTATGCCTAAAGTAGGCCAATACAATAATTATATCAAGATCCCATATAAGGTCATTCGACTATGCTGCATATTACCAACTGAATACATGTCATGAAGTAATATAAAATGAGGGAAGCTGTAGGAGGTGCGTGCGTCAAATGGCTGGTCTTGTTAGAGGATGTGGTGGGGACTGGTCTAGTGCACAATGCATTGCGGCTCCGCCCCATTCAAAGTCAATGGGATGCGTCAACGGACGGATGCAGTGGGCACGGGCCATAAGAGCTCTCATTGGCTCTATGTTATACAGTCTATGGTTGGGCTCCACCAATAGGCTAAGAGCTCTCATTGGCTCTATGTTATACAGTCTATGGTTGGGCTCCACCAATAGGCTAAGAGCTCTCTTTGGCTCTATGTTATACAGTCTATGGTTGGGCTCCACCAATGAGCTTCACAGGCCGACAGAGGACACTTGGCATCAAAATATTGGCTAAAGCCTAATTTATACTCCTGCGTAAAGTGCCGTACGTCGGTTACGGAGAGCCCTCTACGTCGCCTGAGAGCCTGACGGAGAGCCTCTCCTTCGTCTCCGGCTGCATGAAATATTTTTTAAGTGTCCGTCACTCCGTCAACGGACAACGGAGACGGCAAGGGCTGCGATTGGTCCTCTAAAAACATGATTTCCTGGTCCTCGAAAAACGAGGACCAGGATGACGCGATGCACGACATATACACTATTATATTATATTATTATATGCTCTATGGACGCATAAAGCTCCAGAATGCCAACCCGACCTACTTGAACCTATAACTTAAAAGAGACGGTGGCAAATTGCACTACATGGTTGTAAATCGTTTGTTTTTAGCAATTACTTTTTTTTACTTTTAAAGCATTTCATTTTTCATGATAATTTATCCCCTTTTAACTATCCCTCTTAACTATTTATCCCTTTTGTACTTGTTTACTTGTATGAAATGTGTGAATCTTGTGTGAAATCTTGTTTACTTTGCACCTTGTTTGTTTTGCGGGCGGGAAATTGCATTGCGTATCTGGCACCACGACGGAGAACTATGAGGGCTCGAGGGGTCTCCGTGGTTACACAGTTGGATAGCGCAATACGCAGTCGTAGAAGTATAACCAGCGCTTAAGCTTTTTGAAAACTCAAATCTCAACATATAACTTGGTGAGATCACATTCGTTGTGTAATTTAAGACTTTCTCAGGCAATCACAACCATAGAGGGAAACCACCACACAGTAAAAGTAGTAGTTTATCACATTTTATTGACATAAATAAAAAGAACACAACAAATAACTAAATGAAAGTTAACTGAATGAAGGTTTGTGTGTAAAAGCAGATCAACACAAACCAATGTTAGGGTACACTGATGTATCCTCGGTGCCCAAGGCGGTCCGCATTCTGCAATTGGAGCAGCGGGTACAATGCAGATCGAGGAAAACATCTACAGATTAAGCAGGAAGAGCGAGGTGAAGCGCGGGAGATGGACTATTGGAACGCAGCCCTGGACAGCAGCAGAGAGCCAGAATGAGGGGAAGCCATAAGCCTTGAAAGGAGAACCAAACCCCCTCACCCACCATTCAAAAATCAGTCAAGGTTATGCATGCAATAGCATGTTTAACCTATAGAGGGACTCGCCTACAATACAAACCAATGTACAAGTGGTGTTGGGGTTTGGTTCTCCTTTAAGACTTCCCCTCACAGGTGCAGTACATTCAGGCAACCAGCAGGGGGTGCCGATTCAGCAGAGCAACGCCCACCAGAGCAACAGGCCCTGGATAAGATGTGGCCTCGCTGGCGCCATCACAAGTCAATACGTTGAATACGTGGAATGAGTCTCATCAGATCATGTATGAGCAGTGGTGGAAAGTATTCAGCACGTGAAGCGCCATAGGATCTTCAGCAAACAGTCACCATATATATATATGTTCAGGCTGTGACTGTCTTGCACAAGCCACTCCCCCTGGCTACAATGATGTTTGATGGATGTTACCCGGGAACCCAAAACGGCCAATAACAGGTAACTAACGCAGTAGCATGCTATTGTACATTTTTAAATCTTCGGTCAGGCATGTGCATTTAAAGAATAATAAAGGTCAGGGTGATCACACCACTGTAACCGTCTTTCCTGGCTTCACTAAAACATCCGATTTCAATACAATTTGTCAAAATTACTTTGTTCTGCCAATTCTGTCTAAGAGCATTTCACGTGAACACGCCTTCCACTAATGTTAACAACACCAATACAGTACTTTGGTGACATTTGGTCAAATGTCTGACGATTCACTGTTATGTTGTCCACTGAGCGACATACATTGATTTAAAAAATAGGAAAATGCTTTATCGCCTTTGTTCACATTCATGGCAGGTGCACGCACACGATAATTGCTCTTTGGCAGAATTGGTGCAGTGAAGTCATATTGACAAATTATATTGGTAACAAATGTTTTAGTGAAGCAAGGAGAGACGGTTACGATGGGTTGAGACCGGTATTGTCCTTTAAGTGGAGATTTGGGCCAGGATGAATCCATAGCACTACCACCATACTACATCACTTTTCATCTAAAATAAGTTGTTTCAGGGTTTAGGGTGCTGTACAACTCTGAGGTCTGGTCAGCATCCCTGAAAAGAAAACGGAGATGTTATGAACTTCAGTCACCCGGGAAAGCAGATTTTACCCAACGCTGTCCCTGAGTAAGCCTCTTACTTTCTCAAATCTGTGTAAATGTCATCCTGTTCTTCTATTGGTTTTCTCTGTGCTGCAGGACTCGAGCGATTGGTCAGAGGTAAGTTTTCATACTCAGGATCAGGAAGTGGCTGAAGGGGAGAGAGGACAGAAGAGGACATTTAGAAACACTTTACTGTGTTAAAAGGCGGTCCTGAAGGTCATGTGTTTCTGGTTCATGTAGAGACCCCTGGTGGTGACTCGTGGTCCCACCATGCAGGCTGCTGTAGGATCACTTCAAGAGTCTCCTTCCTTAAACATATTCCTCTTTCTAATCACTGCTAGGTTCCCTCCAACAGTTGAGCTGGTTCTTAATGTTGACAAATCAACAACATATTAATTGGCTTGGATTAGATGTCATTACTTCCATTACTCCATCTTCTCATTCTGCTCACTGGCAGAAGTCTCTCCAGCTCCCAGTTTGTCCTCTAGACGTCACCCCAGATCTCACTCTTGATCTCACAAAAGAGAAATCTAGAAAAAAAATGTTTTTGTGTGTTTTGTGTTCTTCAAATTGGACTAATTATAGTCATCCAACGTTTGCCTCACATTTCATTTGAAGGTTGATCACCATCACCAATTCAATTGTAATGATTCATAGTGTGTCTCTTGCTATTAATGACTTATGATTGCAATGCAAATATGGACATTTGTATACTTCTCTGATGATGTGTTCATATAATACTTGGGTTAGTAATATTATTTGAAAGAGGCGTGGCTAGGTAGATGTCAATCAAGCGTGCCACTCCCACACTGTCCTGATCACAGCGCAAACAGCAAAACAGCATTTAAAAAAAAACATTTCTAATATTTATGAACGTTAATTTGTACTCACATTTTGGTATATACACAATAACACACAGAGTCTTTAATGAGAGAACATAGCTGAGGTTGATGGTTCCTCTTTAAAGCTCAGCTCTATTATTATTATATTCATAATATAAATTATACATGTATCATTATATGTGCATATTGGCAGAAAGGTCTCCTTGTGACAAGGCTAGAGTAACAAACAGCTAAAGAAACACTAGAAATGTCCACTGTGTGTCTTAGTAAAGGATGGGTTATCTCTCACCTCCTCCCCGGTATCTGGCCTTCCTCGCTGGCCACAGGCTTTTCTGGAAGCCCTCTTTCTTCTGGTGGAGACAACAGAGACATTAAGCAGAGAGAGAGAGAGGGAGAGGGAGGGAGGGAGGGAGGGAGAGAGAGAGAGAGAGAGAGAGACTGACTGACTGACTGACAGTCTCACCTCATCCAGAGGATGATGAGGAGGAAGATGACCATGGTGGCCAGTAAGACAGCAACGGTTCCTACAGCTACATTTGTCAGTGATGATGATTTGTCTGGAAAACAGTGATTTAACGCTTCATTCATGTGAACTTTCCATGAGAAGGGAACCAAAACGTCAGCATCAGAAGTAATGTGGTATTATGATGAAGACATCTGTTTATGTTCATAAGACAGTCTAAATGTAACTGAAACACATCTCTAATTGATGAATAAATATTATGGATACTCAAATCAAACTTGGACATACAACAAGGTTGTGCTCATACAGCACCAAAGTTAATAAAAGTGCCAACACATGATTTCAGTCAATCAGAATTTCAATAGAGCCATTGCAAGACTCTGTCCAACCATAGATGGTGCTGTTACCAAAGTTTTATTCAAGTGTTGCTCTTTAAACAGCAAGCTTTTTTGAAGGAACAATTACCTCACATTAATGAATAACAAGTGTATACCCAAGTGTAAGACCGAAGCATTAGTAAGATGTAAGGCTTGTGTCATGAAAATGTTCAAGCCTTATACTAAATCCAGTTTATCTTTAAAGAGTAACCAAAAACATGAATCTAACTGCAGTGACAGCACCACCTCTGGCTCAACAAGGTTACTGCTGTCAAGTGACATCACTGGCAGATTGTAGCCTCCTGAGACCATCCTGATCACATGTCAGTTTCTCTGAAGACCAGTCTGGCTTCGCTCCTGATGAAACCCACTTTCTAAACCCAATAAGTGGATGAACCAATCAGTGTTAGAGCAGAGTTTTACTTATTATTAGTTATTTCATCTGATTGGTTGTCTGAGTTTTTTGAACAACATAAGGCCGTTCCCATATGTGGAAATGAATTACTGCCCAGCCAGTCATGAGCTGGAGATCAGGAGATCAGGGTGGTCTCACGAGGCTAGGCAGATTGAGCCAATCAGAAACAGATGAAGTATGATGTAGGATACTCATGGTACATTGAACAGTGAGCGTCTCCTCAGGAGAGCGGAGGTGTGGGTAGTTTCTGACGGAGCAAGAGTAGTTCCCGGCATGCTGAAGACCGACAGGGTCCAGAACCAGCTGGTTCTTTGGGTTCTCTGACCCGGTCACAGGACCATTGTTCTGGTACCAGATGTAGGAGGGCTTATCAGCCAGAGGACAACTGGTGATACAGGTCAATGTCACTCTCTGTCCCTCTGTCACCGTGGCAACAGGAGTCACCTCCACCCTCAGGCCTGAATAAGGAAGTGAGGTTGTGATATTAATAGTTGAACCGCTGTAGATTCATACAGTCAATCACATTATTCATACTAAAAATATGAAAATACATAGTAATAGTACCTGTGACGGTCAGAGTTGTACCATGTAAAATACTTTTCCATTTATAGTGACTTGTTTTAAATGTGAAGCGGTACTCTGCTGAATCTGTGACTCTGAGGTCAGTGATTCTCAGAGTGGAGCGTCCCGTCTCTTCTACAGGGTACTCAGCACGACCTTCATATTCAGAGTCTGACTGGAGGTCACTGGGCTCTTGGTTAGCTCTCCATTTAAACCAGTATGTAGAATTGAGTGTTGCATCTGGAGGATGACTGTATGTGCAGGAGATGTTCACTGATGTTCCTTGCAGGACACACATGGTTCTGGTGGGGTAGGACACTCTAGTGCAGCTGTTTCCTTGGAGACCTGAGAAGTATATCAGAAATAGCGCCATTATAGCTGTAGTTTATACAGCAGAAATATGGTGGGAGTGGAAGAACATACTACTGGTGGGGTATTGTCTATTAAAAGAGATTAAAAAGGACCTCCTTTATTCTTTCTAATATTTAGAGCAACTTTATTTCCCTACAGCAGATGTTGCTAGATAACTGGGTCCTGTAGAGAGCGGCTAGTCACACACGTGACAGAATAGGTTAAGGTTAGTTTTATTGTCTCCTGTGGGAGAATCGTTTTGTGGAGCAAGGGCTGACCAACAACAAAACAATACAGGACATCCCATTCAACATACAACATGTAGATGTCCATCCAGGCAATGCATACTAAGTAAGACTACTCATATAAATATACTACCTCCACTAATACACACACTGCACCCCTCATGCCCCCCCCCCCCCCCTCTGTGCCTGTCTATCCTCCTCATGTTGACCGCTGATCATTTTCACAGAGAGGGGATGTAATGGTCCTGACCATCTCAACCGGTAGAGCAAGGCATTAACATGGCCAGGGTTAGGGGTTCGATTCCCACTGGGACCACCCAGGCTAAAAATGTATGCGCTCACGGTATTGTAAGACGCTTTGGATAAAAGTACCTTAGGTAGCATCTCTCTACACATGGACCGTTTGATCCTTCATTTAGACAGAATTAGTAAAATGTAATTCTTTACACTAAAGGTCGATTCCATCTGACCTCATGTCAGCGTACTGTGGAGTTGACTTACACACTGAAGGAGAGGGGAGACGTTCGTATCCTTTAACAGCACATGCATAGCTGTGGTCAGAGTTAATGGAGCTCCTGATGGACCTTGATTGTCCTAAATTCTGTTCATTTATGTACCAGATGTAGGTAGGGTTAGCACACATGCTGTCACAATCCAGATGTTTAGTGTGGTCCTCCCAAGGAGACACTTTCACCTGGAGATCTGGGTCGGAGAACAAATGACACAAATGTAATACAACATTATTCTGATTAAATAGACACAAAAAAGCACACACACACACACACACACACACACACACACACAATGTTGAATAGACATTGTAAATCAAAGTGTACCTGTCACAGTTAAAGCCACTCCAGGGTTAGCAGTATGTTCCCCACCTGGTTGGTTTGTTTTGAACCTAAAGTTGTAGACAGCAGAGTCACTCTGTCTCAGGTCTCTGATACTCAGAGTACACTTTCTATTACAGCTGGACCCGATACAGCTGATCTCTCCACAGCTGGATTCAACACGACCTGTATAGTCTGCATCACTTAGAAGATCAACTGGTTTCTGGTTTCTGTCTTCTTTAGTAAACCACAGTGTTTCCAGGACTGTGGTAGAGAGGTCATGTTGTTTCTCAGGGTATTTAAAGGTACAGCTGATGTCAACCGTTGATCCTCTTACAGAGCAGACATTACTAGATGTGCAAGTAACTGTCCAGTCATCATTACCCTGTAGCGCTGTAAAAAACAAACACATCTCATTGAGAATGAACAAGACACAGAGGTTCAGCTGATGAAAAGCATGATCACAACATACATGAAGAGATGGAGGCTGTTGGGTGGAGCTGGAAACTACAGATACCTGCTGACCACTGAGCTGTGAGAGGAACATTCAAGAACATCATGTGACACCAACATGATACAGCTAGCGATACAGCTAGTGATACAGCTAGCGATAGAGCTAGCGATAGAGCTAGTGATACAGCTAGCGATACAGCTAGCGTTAGAGCTAGTGATACAGCTAGCTGTACCGCTAGCATGGCATCATGCTAGCGAGCATGGAGATCATCTCATATCTCATCAAGGGATGGAGAACATAATCTAAAATAAAATAAAAGGCAGGAGACCAATGTTGGCTTCATTATAGAATAAAATATAAATCGAAAATACTTATTTGACTTAATCCACTGAATGCATATGAAAATACTTCAGAGTCATTAAAGTCCAAAGATAGACTAGTGGTATTTCAAGAAAAAGTCCTTGTATATGGCTCTAGAGGCATTTCTTAGTAAAAGTTGGGAACAGAACTTTTTTTCATAATTAAGGTGTGCTGAATTCAACCAGCCCTGTTCCCAAGCTGAATTTTGAGTTTTAGACCATCTAATTTGCATAAACAAAATGGTTGCTAAAATGGCGATTTTTGGCACTTCCTTCAGACGGTGATCATGATACCATGTAGATAAAGTTATATTGTTCACATGTATACTGCTAAGAAAACTCCCATGGGCAATAGATCACAGGTACAGGCTGGGGAAATAAGAAAAATGCCAAAAACAATGTTATTATGCTAAATAGCTGTAATATTATAAAAAAAAAAAAAAAAACGATTTCTCCCATAAATGTATTAGCAGGCAGGTTGATAGTGGATAAGAAAAGTAATAAGACACATGTTTCATTCCATGAGCCCATGCGCAGGAATAATCCCCCAACATTTGCCACCTTATATGAAGTAGTTAAACACTCAAAGGACAATGACAAGAAAAGGGTTCTGAAGGCGGACAGAAATGTCCTCCGACGTCTAATTACTTCTTATGAGGCAGGGCGGGCAGTTGATTTGCAATCTGTACTCAAGCATGAGCTTCTTCCAGTCCCTGTATCCCTTGCTGAAATGAATGGCACACTTCGCACAGGAAACAAGTCCATGCTTGCTGATGTCCTAACAGAAGACATAGACTGTCCAGAGACCATTCAGCTTAATGACACTTCATCTTGCCTCATCATTGATGGGCAAGCATTGGTTGTAGCTCTTGGAAAGCCTGATGATGCTGTGACCTTTGGAGATCTAGCCAACATATTTGTGAAAACAGTTTTGAAACTGGGTTCCAAATATCAAAGAATTGATATTGTGTTTGACAGGTACAGGATAGAGACAATCAAGGGTACAACCAGAACTCGGCGCAGTAAAGCAGCACGGCCTGTCAGACGGGTTGTGGAAGGCCGTGATGTACCTCTTCCAAAGATCTGGTCGAATTTTCTGTCACTAGCAGAAAATAAGGCAGATCTGGCACATTTCTTATCAGAGGAACTGTGTTTGCAGGCGCCTAAGAATAAAGAAATTGTAGTTGCAGGGGGATTTAAAGTGGAACTTGAGGTCAAGTCATCAAAAAGTACAACTGATTTGTCACCCCTGAAATCTACACATGAGGAAGCTGACACACGATTGGTTCTACATGCCATTCACAGTCAGTTTGATACGGTTGTTGTGTCATCTAGGGATACTGATGTTCTCTTAATATTGGTATCCCACTTTCAAAGTATGCAATGTAAGCACCTCTGGATGATGTCAGGTACATCTAAGAAACGGCGGGTATATACCCATTGATGCAGTTTTCAACAAACTACCAAGAGGCTCAGCAGCATCCTTGCTAGCTTTTCATGCATTGACTGGGTGTGACACCACCTCTTACATTGCAAATCACACCAAACGATCATCATGGAAGGTCTTTGTAAAGCACCATGACTTGCTGAAGAATTTGGGCATTGGTGAACTCACAGACGAAACAATCAAATCTTCAGAAACATTTGTCTGCAGAATCTACAATGTGCACAGAACAGGACTCTGTTGATGCAGCACGGCATGTATTGTTCTCCAAGATGGGGAACCCAGAGGCTATGGCTCCAACAAGTGATGCACTGCGTTTCCATTTGATGAGGGTACACTATCAAACAATGGTTATGGAGAAATGCCAATTGCCCACACCAGATCTCCCTGAACCCTCTCAGATGGGATGGAGACTCGTGGAATCAGGACTGCAACCTATATTGATGGCACTGAGTCCAATTCCAGATAGTTGCCTAGAGATGGTAAGCCTGTGCATGCAAAAAACAATGCATGACTCAACCGCTGCAAGTGCAGGAAATCAGGAATGCAGTGCACCTCAATGTGTTTATGCCAGCATCATATTGATGAGGAGGCTTGTTGCATGAATGCAGTGACATTTTCATGAAAGTTTTTTGTCTTTCAAAACATTTTATTGACACCCCCCCCCCCCCCCCCCCTCGCCATTGGAAATTAGTTTATAGGCATAATAATGGATTTAAATTTTTTATATTTTCACTTTTTCATAACCTGTACCTTTGGTCTATTGCCCAAGGACATTTCTAAGTGCACACATGTGAACTATATGAATTCATGTCCATGTTATAATGATGCCCACCCTTAGAAAGAGCCCAAAATTGCCATTTCTGCAGCCATTTTGTTTATGCTAATTAGATGGTCTTAAACTCAAAATTTAGCGTGGGAACAGGGCTAGTTGAATTCAGCACATCTTAATTGTGAAAAAAAGTCCTGTTCCCAACTTTTACTAAAAAATGCCTCTAGGATGCATATATCTCAAAAATATCACTGGACTAAGAGGCACAAAGAGGAAAATGATCCCGGAAGTCATTCATTGTGTTTTGGGCGCCAGGCGGACAAAGAGGGAAAAGAGGAACAGGCGGAGGCGGGTGGACTCGGCGACTCCAACTTTATGTAAATGAGCTATGACGCGTCTAGGAGGGAAAGGTGGAAAATCCATCGATAGCCAATGGGGATATCTCGTTCTGCCGTCGTCCCTCGGTCAGATCTGTCCCAGAGAACAACCTGCGTAACTTAGTTCCTACCAAACATTCATTCCAAGATGTCGCTGGAAACGCTGATTGCTGCCGTAGCAGAACACCTCTATGATGTCCTCTATGATTTGACAACATTACATTTGGCAAAATCAGTGTTTATTTGGGATGATCATTTCCGTAAATATGATTGGGGAGTAAGTAAGCGATAATTCCCGACGAGGTGTCCATTAACAGAAATGAATGGACGACGCGGAGGCGTCCGCGAAGTACCATGGTCACTTATGAAAGAATGAAATATTGAATCAATTAATAATACTTTAATGTGTTTTACAGTTAAAATTGTGAGGGTTTTTTTATTTTTACTAGTCGAGCGGACTATTTATTAATATCTCCCGTATGCAGGCGTTGCCAAGCAACATGGCCATAGCGTCTTCATTGCGTCAACGTCTTTCCTAGGTGTACATTGACACTTTTTAACCTACACCCTCCAGCCAATCAGAATCGAGTATTCACCCAGACCATGATAGAATTGGGGAGTCACTCTGTTTTTAATGAATTTATCAAGTAACTTTCCATCAAGTAACTTTCCGTGATCAACGGTGTCGGTAAATGGGCTGTGCTACAGCAGTAGTTGCGTGGTGGTGTTTAACGCGGTGTGGGTGGCGTGCGGGCCCTTTTAAATTAAAAAAAAAGCAAGAACGAACATTCTGAAGGGGGACAAAAGCGACAAAAGCGACTTAGGTGGAGTGGACAAGGTGGATTCCTCTTTGTGCGCTTTCGGTGTGAACGCACAGTTTGGCTCTTGATGGACCCTTTCATCCATCATGACGGTGAAGATGGCCTTCAGCCACCATGTTCCCTACCTCTGTTGTCAAGGCATCCAAATCTGCCACAAACCTCTACAACATGGAGCACCGTATGTAAACCAACACACACACACACACACACACACACACACACAGCTGACCAAGGGGCTGACTTGAATCAATCCTTAACCCCATGCCCTATTAATGGGCCCCAATTTTCTTTTAGACTATAGTCTGTCCTGAGGATGAAGTTATTCAGCCATTTCTATTCATTGAAATGTTATAAATAAAACTTTATTTTATTTGTCTTGTTTCATCAGATTTTCCAATTGTGTTCATTTCTACTTGTGCTGGTCAATTATGAACAATATAAAACATTTCTGGAAACTGTTTTTTAAGTTGCAAAAATAATTGGGTGGGGGAGAGGGGCCGCCGCTGCCAAAACACTCTCACTCTGAACTTCTGGTGAAACTTTAAAGAGGAACTGAATAAACCCATCAATGTTTTATGTATTTCTGAGCTAGCTAGCAACTGAGGTTAACACCTACCCCTAACACCCACTACCCCTTACACATCCTCTGTCACACCGCCCATGCCCCTATCTGGTCTCCACACTGCACTACTCTATTTATGTCTGTTTCTGTGGTTTAAAATTCACAATTCATTTGCACTACTGTTAGTTTATTTATTTATTTTTTTGAAAACCATTTTTGCACAGTTTAATCTATTGCACCACTGCATCCTATACCCGCGTCCTATATTCACTTTGTATTTATACTTATTTTTATTCTTTAATTTCTTGATATTTTTATTTTCATTTACTCCGTTTAGGTAATTGCACTTTATGTACTATTGCTGCTATGACGACTGAATTTCCCTTCGGGGATCAATCAATAATCAATAAAGTTCGTATCTATCTATCTAACAGAGAAATATTATAATAACCAGAAGATTGTCATCTAAAACATTTCCAACACAACTTTGACTACAAGAGGCTGTAGTCATTTCTCTCCTCTATTGGTCTTCTTTACCAAACACAGCGTTGTAGAGGTTGAGTCTCTAGATGTCACATCTATTCACAACATGCGGTTTCACCCTCTCCTCATCCCAGTTGCTTGGGTGTCATGTTACCCATTGAAACAGTTCAACTCAATGTTCACAATGTAAATGTACCAACCTGGTAGTGACAGAAGGAAAGCCACAAATCCTCTTGCTGCTGCTGTAAGATTCATAGTTTGTTTCTCTGCAGCGTGTTGTTCTAGAGATATCAGAAATTACAGAAACATTATAGGGAGAAAAATATCTGAAAAAACATCTACATCATCTGAATCAGTAACTAAGACAACTTTGGCTGATTTCATGTGTTTAGTATTAATCTCTATCACATGAATTGGATATTGTACTTGATATATGAATGTTATGTTTGTAAGTAAAGCAATACAATTAAAGTTAATAAAATGCATCTTACTGTAGAGGAGGGAGCTGGTGGGTCATATAGAGAGTCTGGTAACTGGTAAGTCCTGCTGCTTATGATGGTAGACCAAAATGTTCAATCACTTGCTTCCTCTTTACACAGTTGAGGAGGGAACTAGCTCTATATAAGTTTATGGTTAGTAGCCTACACTGAATTTTATTTGATATTTTCAGAGAAATATGCAGAAAATAATATTCTTATTCTTTAGACCTTAACAGAGAAAGTAAAATGTTGTGTTTCCGGTGAGGTTGGACGCTCAAGAGGTGTGAGCCATGGACAATAGAAACATGTGATTAGTATGTACATGATGCATCCATGTGAAATGAATGGAGGTTTTTACATCACTTCATTTGAACCTTCAGAGTCCAGTAGTCAAGCCAGTGTCCCTGGAGTAAGTAAGGACTTGGCATGATGCAGAAGGCAGCCAACGTTTTCAGAAATATAAAAGTCATTGTATTTGGCATACTTGATATCATTTCATGCAACATCCTCTTCAGCGAATGAATCAGCTGTTATTTGTAGCACCATCCAAGGTGTGGATGAAGACATGCCTACTAGATGTGAGGGCCAGTGCAGTAGAAGAGGCATTATCTGGTAAGCAGACAAAAACAAGTTGTATTTTTAATCAAAAATAGCTTTTAAGTACACAGGAAATGAGCACATTTAATCATAACTTATTTCAGACTCTGATTCCATCAGGAGAGGCTGTGTCCCCCTCAAGTGTGAGTCAGGGCCAGTCCAGTGACAGTGGAGGTGTGCTGATAGGAGTGATGCTATTAAATGTGCTGCCTTCAGAATGGGGATGTATATGGGTCCCAATTGGTTTCTCCCTTTGTGCCCCCTTGGGTATTATGGTGGCATTATTTGGATGAAGGTAGGACTCGAAGAATGAATAAAGTATAAATAAATTATTTAATACAGAGAGCAAACTTACATGCAATCCGGAGGAGGTTCATGAAGCCACTGACTTCCGTTTTAACACAGAGTAGATATACTTTCTGAAACGTGAGTGACACCTCCTCTTCCCGTCTCGGGCAGACAGGCCCTTCTAGGAATAGCTTTATGTCCACATCTTTATGCGTACCGGCCGTTGGGGCCAAACTGCTGTTGGCAACAGATAGTGTGGTGGATAAACCACACTTTAACAAAATAAAAGACATCGAGAAAGACGAAGTTTCAAGACTTTCATTATCACTTGTAAACAAGTAACACCAAAGGCCCAGTCGGTTTGCAAAGAACTGATATTCTTGGCCCCAGACTTCATGTTATATTTGCTCTCTTAGTGGTTTCCTCCATGCACTAACCAATCACATCCACCTATGCATGGTTTACTATTTGGTCTAAAGATCAGGCTCCTCCCCTGGGGGCCCTTTCCCAGCTCCCCACCAGCTGGGACAGACCATTACACTCTGCAGGCACATGTGCTCGAGATAAAATGATCTTACAAACGTTAACTAACGTCAACTAATTAAACATATGTAAGGTGTAACTAGAATAGAGAAAGAGAGACCAGAGGGTCAAGGGTGTGTGCAACTTCAGTTCTGTGTTTGGTGCGGTGACCGGGTTGCCGTCCCAGTCGTGGGTTGATCGGTGGAAGAGTCAATATAATAAATAAATGATAGACTAGTTGCCTTGAAAGAGGCGCACATTATGTCGACGCGAAGGATGTGAGGAGACGATGTGTTGGAAATATTCATAGTTGCCCGTCGGTCAGGACGAATCCGCTTTCCCGATGGCTATCTACATACAGGAGACCGCCCACCACGTAGTTTGTGAGGTATCCCCTGGGGCTGATGCGACCTGCTTTATATCTGAGGGGTAGGACCGTTCCGTTTTAGGTTAGGAGGTGGAGCATTTTTATCGGGGATGTCTTATGTGTTTTTCGGAGCGCGGCGTATGTACGGTGATGGTGGATGCGGATGGATCGGTTCACTCGGTTCCGCTTCAATGTGGTTCTTAGCTGGTGGGTAGTGGACGGGTTAGCGGCTCTGGGTTCATGAGGTTGGGCCAGGGTGGCCAGGTCGCTCTGGATCTCCTTTTGGGTTGTGGCTGGTGCAGGTGCTGGAGTACAGTGGGTTAGCTGGAACCACACCTCTTCCCACAGACTTTCAGGGCTGTGGGGGTGAGCAACGTTATTTGGAAAGGGCCGGTTCGACGCGGCTCGTCCCGCTTCCTTTTGTGTGCCTTGATGTACACCCAGTCTCCCACGTTCAGGTTTTGTCGTTCTGGAATGGGGGGTGTCATCTGCAATCGGCTATATAGTTTTCTATGGTGGCTTGTAGATATGGAAGGAGACCAATGTTTTTCCCAATGTTTCTCTTCATCTCCCCCCTTGCAGAGTGACAATCTCGTGTGTCAGTCTGCATGAACAGTGGTAGTAGTCCAGTGGGTTGGTTGGCGATGTAGACCAGGGCCCTCATTTTATCAAAGTTGAGTACGAAGAACTGCTGGTAAACCATTCGTACGCAGTTTTTCGAAAAAACATGCGAGTTTATCAATTTGTTTCTTGGCTGTGTAATTGTGCGTACTTTAGGAGAAAATGTACAGACAGGGTCTGACCATGTGTAGCGCACAGCAAGCGGGAAAGAGTGAAAAGGAAAATCACCAGCAAGAAATTGGCAAACATGAAACATGAGTTAATGCTTTGACCAACTTATACAAATACAATTTCCCCCCGGAAAGTAACGTGATTTTTACCCTCACACTATCGATGTCATCCTACGCCTAAAGTAGGCCAATACAATAATTATATCAAGATCCCATATGAGGTAATTCGACTATGCTGCATTATTACAAACTGGAATGCATGTCATGAAATAATATAAAATGAGGGAAGCTGTAGGAGGTGCGTGCGTCGAAATGGCTGGTCTAGTGTTGTTAGAGGATGTGGTGGGGACCTGGGTCTAGTGTTATTAGAGGATGTGGTGGGTACTGGTCTAGTGTTGGTTAGAAGGATGTGGTGGGGGACTGGTCTAGTGTTGTTAGAGGATGTGGTGGGGACTGGTCTAGTGTTGTTAGAGGATGTGGTGGGGACTGGTCTAGTGTTTGTTAGAGGATGTGGTGGGGACTGGTCTAGTATTGTTAGAGGATGTGGTGGGGACTGGGTCTAGTGTTATTAGAGGATGTGGTGGGGCTGCAGGGCTGCATAAGAAGAAGGGGAGCATGTTTTCAGACAACGCACCAACTTATTGGCGGTGTCCAAATCCTCTCCACCCTCAGGTGTTTGGCGACTGGCTCGTCTCACAGAGAGTGAGGGAGATATAGCAGGAGTTTCCCCAGCCCTCGCTAAGCTGTTTATGATGCCTGGCTGCAGTCCTTGCCGGGTATCATCACTACACACACAGGTACATTCAATTTGTTTCCATACACCGCTGCACAACAGTCGTTTGTGTCTGGTTTCTGTTGTGTCTCTTATATCGGTTTGAACCAATATAAAGGGGGACTTCCAATCCAACATTTCGCATAGACTGAAATCACCATCCGACAATGAATTCAATTACGTAACCAGAAATGCACTCACCAATGACGCTGGTGATGCACATCTCTAGAGGACTCAGTCAGCCTCAGCACCACCAGTTGGGCATTCAGCAACTCTTTTATAGCCGCTTGATTTTAGATCAAAATACTTCTCTGATAGGCTATTGTGTGGGGAGAGGGACCTCTGATAGGATACTGTGTGGGTTAGAGAGACCTCTGATAGGCTACTGTGTGGGAGAGGGGGACCTCTGATAGCTAGCTGTGTGGGTAGAGGGACCTCTGATAGGCCTACTGTGTGGGGAGAGGGGACCTCTGATAGGCTACTGTCTGTACTGTGTACTCTCAGTTGGCTCTATGTTATACCAGGTCTATGGTTGGGGCTCCACCAATAGGCTAAGAGCTCTCATTGGCT
>JAOPHQ010005174.1:0-97500 GCA_030340625.1 Merluccius polli
GACGATGAAATACAGGCCTTATCGATCCGTTTAGTTCTCTTTTGCGAAACCTATGGCGATAAGCGGTAATTGCAGGTGTGTTGCCACTGACACCCAGTTCGTAACATTCATAATACTGCAAATGCAAGGGCTTTCATCAGTGGGCCATAGGCTCAATCACCATTGTGTCTAGCATTTCGGGCTAGACACAATGGTGTCTAGCATTTCGGGCGTTTTGAATCCGCTTTGCTACTACTGCTCGTCTGTTTTCCAGCGTTGACTCAATGACGCCATTTGCAAAGCAGTCAATCACGGTCAACAAAGCAAATCGTGACGTGCACACAACTTCGTCCGTGTTGGTTGCCTCACCTTTGTCATCGGTGCAAAACCCAAAATACTCCCAAACAGGGGCAAAGGCATTTTTCTTTTTTACTAGTACGCTATCCCCACAACTCGCAGTCACCATCTTTCTCAGCTCAGCTGCATGTTCCACCAGTAGACTGACCTCTGGTTGTGCACTACAATACAGCCTAATCTTTGCAGGTCTTTAGACCGCGGTGGAAACGCAGACCACAACAGACTGAAAGAAGCTTTGGGTGGAAACGCAGCTTTTGTCTATTGTTCCCCCTCTCCCCATTGCTGTCTTTTAATTCATTCAGTTGTTTTTTATAGTTAATTCTGCTTCTCCTGGTGTTCACTGTGTTGTTTCCTCCTGTCTTTGGTCAGATGAAACCACTCTTGGTCTCTCGTGGTGTCTTGTGAAACACGATCTCCAGACCAGACAGGGAACCTCATAAACACCAACAGGCCCTGCATATCACACATTCTGGTTCAGAGAGGGAAAACAAAACGTGACCAGGGTCTGACACCACACAATAGGACATAACACGGCACAACACCACGTAACACATGCTGGCAAGGAAATGAGAAAAGAACACTTCCACTCTTAACATAACAACAATGGTTACTACTCCTGTTGGCATACTGTTGGCATCGGCCAATGTCATAGATATCTAAACCAGTGTGCAATTCAACGTGATCAAATGCTATATAGGAACTGAGAGAGAGACATGGAGAGCAAGACATGTTTCAGTGGTGTTGGGTCTCATTGGTAACACATATAAGCTGCTGGGAAACGGTGAAAAGTAAAACTATAACTCTCGCTCTCTCCCCCCCCCCCCCCCCCCCCCCCCCAGTCCTCCTCTTCCCAGGAGTTGTTGCACCAGCTGCCCTTCCAGCCCACGCAGGATGACCTCCACTTCCTGTTCAAACACTTCCGGAGCACTGAGAGCGTGGCAGACGAGGAGGCGGGGCATGTCGCCCCGCCCGTTGTGCGCCTCCGCTCCCGTAGTCTCAGGTAGGCTGACACACCTCCACAGGACTCTAGGACTACCTTCAAGACATCCTTTTACACCCGCCTGCATACCTACCTTCAATCTACCTTCAGATCAAACCTACATTCCGACTAAAATGTATTATCACGATAATTATGGGGAATTTTACATGACGCTGATAAATATCATGATGTGCTTATGAATTCAAAATACCATTCAAAACAGTCTAACTAAGGGGCATTACATTGAAGTATATGGACATTTAAAGTATGGTATTGGACTAAAACTAGTGTTTTTTTCTCACTGACTTTTCAAACATCATATTTTGATCATTTTATCTTCTCATGGTAATTAAGTTAGACAAAAATGTGTAATGTTAGAAATGCCACAAATTCCTCTCTTTGGCGTATGTCTACATACCATGATTTTTTTCCTCATTTTGCGAATACCGGTGTTATGTGCCAACTGGTTCCAGAGCTATCTGGTTCCTGAGTGTGTGCATGTGGCTGTTGTGATGGTCTTTACTTGAGTGAGCCAGTCGTAGCTTGTAGGCAGATTTGCTAAATCCGCTGACATAGCCAACTTGTTTTCACGTCTTGCCCGGCTACTTTTGTGTTTATTTTGTTGAATACTGCGTTAAATTCCTATACGACACCAACAACAATGGTAAATGTATGCTAAAATAAAAAAAAGCTCTGTAATGCAAAAGGCATTTAGAGGCATACCCGTCTAACCCCTAGCGCCACACTTACGCCTTTGTGTGTCTCCTGCCCGTGGAGAATTAATCAATTACCTCATCACTCTGGAAACCTTTTTGCTTGAGTTGGCTTAAAACAACTGGTTACCTTTTGTGCGCATGGGACAAATTTGATAGTTTTACACATGCGATGGTCCGTTTAATTATAAAAGGCGGCGGCGACAATATTACCATCTTCAACGACAAATGCCGTATGATTACAGAAGCCGACTGTAAAGTCTACCTGTTAGAGTTTTAAGTGTGTCAACATTGGGCCAGATACGCCCGTCGTAATGAAGGGCTTACCAAGGGTTGCTATAACGTTTATTGTATGCCTTTACAATATTGCGTGAACTATCAACGTGGACTATGAACGCAAATAAAACCGTCCTTGAAAAGCATAAGCTGGTGATGCTGGTGGACTCGACACTCGTCATTGGACGAAAAATACATAACGTGTACTTTTGTATACTTGGATAACTGGATCATTTCAGTCATGAGATTTTGTTTTGCTTTAATCCCTGAGAACATCTCTTCAGATACAAGAGAGATGTTTTTTTGCATTGTGATTAATCCTAAAAGATAAACGATGACTTCGTCATCCGCGCACGCCGAACGTGACTAATAGGATGTGGCCGGGGTGGAAACATTACACATGGCTGTCTTGGTGAGTGCTCGGTGTTGTAGGGAACGACGCAGGAGACTCGTCGTTATCTCGAGACTTTTCTTTGTTTGTGAAACATAACATTATAAAAAATAAACCCTCACAAGCATCCCATAATTACTCCGACATGACTTCAGAGGGTGGCGTGTCTGGAGACCTCGGGACACTCTTTACGAGGGGCTGTGGGGTGGCGGTGGTGAGGACTCGGTCGTGGTTTGGGTTTCCTGTGACTGGCTGTCGGGTACGTGTAAGGTCCTGGATACGCTTGCTGCGGTCATTGTATCGCAGCCTAGTAATCTTAGAAGTAAGGAAGTGTGTCATCAAGTAATGGATTGAGTGATTGAAATCCATATGTTGATGCCGCAGGTTTTTTCAGACTTTTAATTCCCAGAAGTAGAAACATGACGTGAATCAAATCCTGCAGTGATGGAGAGATTTGTGTTTGGCCCAGTTCAGTTGTTAAGGTCACTTTGTGTTTATTCCACACTTGATTGTCTCCCAATCTAAACGTAACAATCAATTATAAGGGAATGACTTCATAGAAATGTGAGAGCCTTCGTGGGTCTATAATTGGGACACCTGATATGCTTAGCTGCCACTCTCAAGCACAATCCAACCAATCCAAACCATAGAGGCAAACACCCATGAATTGTCTCTGATTTGAGAACGTACGTCATTTATTTAACCAGAACAAGCACTCATTTTGTCACGCGGTCAAGTGCCACGTTAAAATGACTGCACACAACCCGTTTTTACAATTGCCCCGAAATAGACTTCGCACAAGTGTTGTTATGTGAAACGGTATACCGAGGGGTATGTTTCCACGCTACAGCGCTATTTCTTTTAAATAGACTGCAGCTCATGGGATACCGCTTGAAGCTGTCATTGAATGCAGCAGCACATGCATGTGCTGCTGCATACGGTCCCCCCTGAAATAGCGTCTTATTTTGTGTTTGAGGTGCAAAGGGGGGAGATGACAGTGTGTTGATTTGCAGCGGCTATGCGTGATTCACGAAAGTGCAACTAAACACCGTCATGCACAACAGATGTGGTCGTAAAGAGACTGTTGATGAGAAAGTGATCTCCATTGAGCTTTTATTCACACGGGGGCTGTGGCTCAAGTGGTACTGCAGTAAAAACGGTAATAAACAGAGGGTTGTGTTCATGCGTAAACTCGTCGAATAAATTACCTTTTAATTGCAGCCTTTTGCTGTATTTTAGCTTTCATTTACACGCATACATTTTATTATAATATTTTAATACTTTTATTATTACCCTTTTTTGATACTATTTTTCATTTTATAACATTATTTGTTTATCTTACTTAACTACATTGTTGAGGAGAGCTTGGCTTGTGAAATTGTGGCGCAACAACACATGCTACTTCCTGCATTTAATAAATAAATAAAGAACTTGAGCTATTGTTGTGCGTTGTCCTAGGAATCGTGAACAAAAGACGAAGATACACGTGAAAAGGAACTGATGATGAATTGTCTGCTCTGATGTCATCCACATCATGCGGTTAACCGTGTAATTAGTTCCCTCTGTGTGTATTTGAACGGGTCTTGTTTTGTGCATGTGCTCCTCTCATGCAGCCCCGGTCGGACCTGTGGGACTTTTGACAACGAGATTGTGATGATGAATCATGTTTACAAGGAACGCTTCCCCAAGGTATGCTGAGCCCAACAGGAGACTCCTTTTGAATTCCCTTTCTCCGCAGTCCTCCCCATCACTTACCTTCAATACTGTGAACAAGGTGTTATGTATGTATGAATGTATACATACATACTGTACATACATACGTACGTACATACATACATACATACATACATACATACATACATACATACATACATACATACATGTATGTCCATGCTATATGTGGGTCCTTAAATCACTACATCACATTTTACCATCTTGCTACAATACAATTCATAGTCTTTTAAGATGTCCGGCGTGCCGGTATGCATCTACACGCACGCATGTCATCTCACGCCATCCTCGCTGCATTCTCATCATTGTAGTTATCGCGGGCTCTGCAGGGTGTCCCGTGTTTCATATCCCCTATATTCCCCCCATACTAAATTCCTGGTGTGCCTTTCCCTACCCCCTACCCCCACCGCCACCCCCGTCTCTCCCCAGGCCACAGCCCAGATGGAGGGTCGTCTACTGGATGTCATGGCCGAGTCGTCCTCCGACAAAGCCCTGCCCCTGGCGGACGGCGTGCTGGGCTTCATCCAGCACCAGCTGGTGGAGCTGGCTCGCGACTGCCTGGACAAGTCCCAGAACGGCCTGGTCACCTCCGGGTACTTCATGGAGCTGCAGGAGAAGCTGGAGAAACTGCTGCACGAGGTGAGGGGCGGGGGGGTGGTAGTTCCGGTATGCTAAAGCCTGTATGCTAGCCTGTGTTTCTTGGCAACCGTTTGGCTGTCTTGAGGAACTACAGTATATTGCTTGGTGGAAGGATGAGGATTTGTTTTCAATAAAGGATTGCATTTTATGTTGCTGTGTTTATTTTGTGAAATCTTACGAGGTTGTCTGTAGTAACCCTTTTAGTAACCGTTTTATAAAAGCAATAAGCCACAAGAGGCCGTTAATTAGCCTGATTTTAGAACCCTAGCTGTATTAAGATCACTGTCAACCACGGCCTCTCTTTACCGGTTTGTTTGTCATTAAGTTTGTTTGTCGGTTGTCTAGTTTTGTTTATTTGATTCACTGGCTGTGTAGGTGTTAGGAGTGAGGTTGGTTTGTTCATTGCATGTTGGGTATTGGTGCTGTGACAAGTTTGTATTGGTTTCTGGTACAAGTGATGTATTGGGGAAACATAGATCATTGAAGGGACCTGAACTATGTTTCATGGAGTTAAATTGTATTTTCAAGGACCTTTTTCATGTTTTTTTGTGTTTTCCTTTCCATGTGACATCATGTCGTTAGATTTGTATATACTGTGGTAGGGAACATCCAGGGCCAGAGCCAAGCATGAGGAATGATGTTGTTGACATCCCTATATAGACATTGACAATGTTCTCTTTAATGGTCTCATTTTATGATGTTGGTTGCTACTAGCAAGCTGTAACTGTGTAGCCAATTTTTCATAATAACAAAAGTGCTCACAATGTTTATTCCAATTTATTTAATGTTTATTCCAATTGACAGCAATTAGTACATGGTAACAATTGTGTTTTCATTGGAAGGCCTGTAATTGCCTTCTGAGACGTAGTATGTTTGAATGGGATATTGGCTCTGAGAACATTACATTTTACAATTTGCTTGGTTTTGTGGTAAGGTTAACCATGTGGTTACATAATGATTTATTACATAACATCGCACAGGCAAAACAAACGCCTGCAAGCAAATGCAAAGGCGTGCGCTCTATGCAGAAGTTAAACTTTCCTTATGCAGACGACGCAGTTAATGACATCATCTTACCATGGAGTTGGCAAACAGAATCATTAGTCTGTTTGAAAGGGGTGTGGTCTCATCTTCAGGGTTGTGGAGTTCATTTATAATGGTCTTACTGTGAGTCTCCTTACCCACAATGCCTTGCTCTGTTAATCTCAGGAGGATGCATATTATTGTTGTTGTTGCTTGAATTTTTCATAAAATATCTATCCAAGTACATCTCCACTTCACATCTAGGCTGATTCTCCCGGGAGCTCTCTCTCGGTAAGAGACATGTTGGACTTGGTCTTGCTTTGGAAGAGAAGCTACATTGCCAGGGATCATTATATAACGCTGTCAGTGCAATGGCTAGGAAGGAATTTGCCTTGGCTCCATGACCATTAGCTCAAGCCATGACATGCGATTGGTTGTTTTGTCTTGCATCTGAAAACAAGGAATCATTTTGAATTTTGTGATTGGCGATGTGGCAAAGAAACACACCCATGAAATAAGTGGCTCTTGAAAACGTATACTAATATAGAGTAGAATAATTATAACATGTCAACATTATGGTGTGACTTCAAACCTGTTTGATTGGCGTCTCCTTGGTACACGCCTACATTGTGAGTCAATGACCTCATTCTGTCCAAATAACACTTGAGTAGCACAAGCAATGTGTGTTTTGTAATGGAAACGCAAAGTAAGCATATGGCCACACAGTATAATGGGAACAGCCATTTATATTCATGACCTATTATCTAAGCACAGACCCGAGTGACTGCTAAGCGAATGTCAAAGCAAAAATATTGAAATTGTCTTTGTTATTACTAAATCAATGTCACAGCTCGCTAAACCATCGTCTAATATCTGCGGTTTTCTCAATTTTGTGGTCGGGAACACTTGTGGGGTAGTCCGCTATATACTGTAAATGAGGTCACAGGACATTTCTGACAGAAAAGGGAAATACAATTGTGAGAACCACTGCTCTAGAATAATTCTTGCCACAAGGACAAGGTCAACTATTCTTAATTTAAAATATCTCCCACCCCCTTTTTTTCGTCTTTCCGATACAGGCGTATGAGCGGTCTGAGAGCGAAGAGGTGACCGTCATAATCAAACTGGTGAAGAAGATCCTCATCATCATCTCCCGGCCCGCACGGCTCCTGGAGTGTCTGGTAAGACCGGTATCTGGGGTGGAGACTGTCTCCGGGGTTTTAGGGGCTCAGTAGTGCTTATTATGTGGGATTGATGGGTTGTCAGTCACATTCCAGTCATTCACCAGCTGAGACCTGCTTATACTGTCTGCTGCAACCAGGCTGTCAATTACCCTGTAGGAAGCCAGCGACGCATTACCAATGCATTGGTTTTTCAACAACGCGGTGGCGACGATATTGTAATTCAATAGCAGGCGCTGCATTACAAATCTGCTGCTTTAGTGCCTTTAGCCTTAGTGGCTGCAGCGTACAGGTTTAATATTCATGCAACAGTTTCATGGTATTTAATATTCATGAATTTGAGTTGTGATAATGTCTGGTTAGCTTTCATTCTTAAATTCCAACCTTTTACTGTCTGTATGTCTTTTTCACCATGGTTAGATTGCTTGTACCTATGGTGCAGTGGTAATGTTAATACATTGTATGAATGTGTATGAAATATTATAAAAAAACAAAAAAATCTCAAAAATCTGATGTTTTGCTTCTTGGTTTTACAATTTTTCCAGGTCTACTTTTTTCTTTTGGGTGCTTGCCGTTTTTTTTGCCATCTTTGCCATATTTTGTACTATGCTTCAAACAATGCACAGCCCATGTAGGCAAATACACAGCAACATGTTCAGCTCAGTAAGACAGTCCATGTTATGTGCTCTCCTGCAGGAGTTTGACCCAGAGGAGTTCTACCACCGCCTGGAGGCCGCCGAGGGCCACGCCAAGGTGGGCCAGGGTGTGAAGACCGACATCCCCAAGTACATCATCAGCCAGCTGGGCCTCACCCGAGACCCACTAGAAGGTACAGCATGTCGTTATTCTGTTAAGGCGAACACCGTGTTTTCGACATAGAACCTCCCTGTCGCATGTCATCTCTGGTCCAATCAAATTACCGGTACAGAAGGTGTGGGAGGGCCTAGGTGTTGGATATGTCCTAAGTAACCAATGAAGAAATCTTGTAGTATTCGGATGAGATTCTAGACAGCTTTTGTTTCGACGGTTTGGACTTTTTAAATTGGGTTTAGATATAGAAAAGCTTAGTTATTGAGGTTTGCCATAGTTCTGTCGCAATATGTGATTGTCAGCAACTGACAGTGGAATCTATCAACACTCGATAACCTGTGAATCCTTTAAATATTTAATATTGTATGTGCTTACTCGTCAAAACATTGGCATCACAGGGGGGTTCATTTCTAGTAAACAGCAATACGTTGCTATGTGTATGGACCATTTCCTGGCAACGCCCTGCCCTTGTGTGATTCCCCAGGGCCACTTGCTAGGCACCATGCGATAAGAGCAGTTTGATTTAACATTTGGAGTAGTCCTGTTGTTCCCTCCGCTACCGTTTCCTTGTCCTGGCGTAGACCCATTGTTGGTCTAAAATCTGAGTCATCATACTGGTGAAATGAAAGGGTGATTTTTGATATGATTCAGATGTTGTTGCTGTCACTTTTTTCATTTGACCAGGGAATACAGAATCAGGCTGCTCCCGAGATCAGCTTCTATTGGACATTATTTTGTTATGGGTAGCGCTACACGTTTATTATTATAAAAAAACATTACCATTAAAAAAAACATTATTTCCATAGTGCAATGGTATGTTACTTTGTCGTCACCAGTTGCACTACTGTGAGACTGGATATTTCTGTTGTGTCCCCTGTTTTTTAACGTTTTTCGGGGTTAAGGTAAATTAGTCTTGCCTTTTTTTTTTAAGAGTTGGGGTGTGTCCCCAAGTCCTTTTTAATGTGCCTCTGGAAAAGAGATGGTGGCTGTTGATTAAAAAGCCACACGAGTAAACAGTGTTGGAGTGTTGGAAATGTTTACTCAACTTCATTTACAGAGATTTACTCTGGGTGATAAAAAAAAAATGACTAGGCCTAGTATATCCAAATGGCATTTCATTTGCACCACAAACTAAGACTTACTTACAAAACAGATGCTCTGAGTTCATTGTATTTAGTTTTAACATGATTGTGCACACAAATCTATTTGTTAGATAATATATATATCCTATATGTCAGAAATGTATTATCATAATATAATGACACCAAGTATGTGTTTTTATAATGTAATTAAAACAAATGCATCATATAATCAAATGAGTGTAAAGTTAAAATTCCACAAAATACCACACATTAAAGTACTCACACATCCTAGAATGATCCCAAAGTGGCCCAGTGTCTTCCACCATGCTAGTCCGGGCGGACCATGGCCTCTGTCGGGGGGGGGGGGGGGGGGGGTGCCTGCTGCGGTTTTGAATGGAGGGTAACCTTAAACTTTCCCCTGCTCATGGTACAGATGTGGTCCACCTGGAGCAGACGAGCCCGGGACACGGGGCGTCCGGCAGAGAGAACCTGGATGACTCTGGAGAGGTAAACGTGGCCCACTGGGATTTGAGTCATTATGAATTATTGTATATTATATATGATAGCTGAATTATTATGTATGCATGTAAATGTATTAGTTGATGATGATGATGATGATGATGATGATGATGACATGTAGATTAGATTGGTGGTCATAGAGCGCTACCACTGACATTCAGAAATGTTTTTTATAAATATTATTGAATAATGTGTGAATGTCTATCCAGGTCACTCTTGTATATTTATACCTTTTTATAGTTGAAAAGATTATCGTTTAAATGTTGCGTGTGGAGTCTGCCTTGAAAACATTTCATTGTGCATACTTATGCCTATGGGCATGTGACGAATGTCTTGAACTGAAGTTGAACTTGAACTTGCACATCCAGTTGACATGACGGTTGGCAATTATGATGTTGATTGAAACCAAATAACATCGTTTAGTCACACATTTTACATTTGACTGTAAACATGTTTACAGACTAAACAGATGGGCAATGTCTGGACGATAATAACTTCAATACACTCATGTGTAGTAGGAGAACACTGCACAACGTCTTTAGAGTTGTCACTATGAGCAACAAGGATGGAGTTGAGCGATTTTTAAAAACAACAACAGCAGCAGCTAACTTCCTGTTTCCTGTCTGTGGCGCTGTGTGATTCAGAGCCGGGCCGCGTGCACCCCTCCCCGCAGGAAACCGCTGGAGAGCGACTTTGACACCATCAAGCTTATTAGCAACGGTGCCTACGGGTGAGTAGGGCGGGCTCTGACCTTTGTTTTGTTTTTTCGGCTGGCTCCTGCTGTTGCTAGCCGAGCCTAGTAAAACAAAAAAGTTGCAGGAGGCACTGAATTGACATGGGGTAGAATTACTTGGCACAATAACGTTTTATTTTACTGTTGATTTAAGCTGATTATTATTCATTCCCACTCCCTGTTTTACCTGTTTGGACATTTTCCAAGCAAATCCAAAGTCCCAAACACCATGACAAGCAGAGAACAAAACAGACCTTTGATGGATATGACAATATGTCGACGGATATATTGTTGATAAATCACTTGGTTGTCAAATCTTAATTTATTCTATTCAAGAATTGTAGAATGCTTTTGTAAGCGCAGCGACAGTGTCTCGCTTGTCAAAATAAGTCACGGAATGAGCGTGACAGCAATCCTACTTCTTTACCACCTTCTTCTTAGTTTATCCTCTTTCTACCGCCCAATGTTCCCACACACACTCTCTCTCTGTCTCTCTCTTTCTCTCTCTCTGTCTCTCTCTCTCTCTCTCTCTCTCTCTCTCTCTCTCTCTCATATCTCTTCTCCGTTCATCGGTCCTGTTTCTCCTCCATTCCAGCTGTTCCCTCCCCTCTTTCGCTCTCTCTCCCCTCTCTTCCCCATCCATACCTCCTGTTCATCTCTCTCTTTCTCTCTCTCTACCCTCCTCTCTCGCCATACCTGCTGTTCACCCTCTCTGTCTATCGAATTAAGCAATAAGCCACTTGAAGCCATGATGTACAGTGATTCTAGAACGGCTAGAGGGCGTTGTTTTGGCACAACGCCAAAACGGTTACTATAGACTACCTCGTAAGATTTCACAAAATAAACACAGCAACATAAAATGTTATCATTTATTGAAAACAAATCGTCATTCTTCCACCAAGCAATATAGTTCCTCATGACAACAAAACGGTTACCCGGCAACACAGGCTTGCATACAGGCTTTAGCATACAGGGTGCATTAATATTAAAAATGAATTGTTATGCAGTCACAGGTGTGTGAGTTTTTTACAACGAGCCAATCAGAATCAAGGAACGATCCATTTTATGTACGTTTAAGTATCTATCCTTCTCCACCCTCTCAGCGCGGTGTTTCTGGTGCGCCACAAGGAGACACGGCAGCGCTTCGCCATGAAGAAGATCAACCGTCAGAACCTGATGCTGAGGAACCAGATCCAGCAGGTGTTTGTGGAGCGAGACATCCTCACCTTCGCCGAGAACCCCTTCGTGGTGTCCATGTTCTGCTCCTTCGACACCCGCCGCCATCTCTGCATGGTCATGGAGTACGTGGAAGGTAGGAACAGTGGGCACTCACAGCAGATTTGTTCATCATAATAATAATACCTTTTTCTTGGACCTCCATGAATAACATTTGACATGTTTATATTTGTTGTGTTCAATTACTTCTGTATTTTATTTTATTTTTTAAAGAAAATTAGAAAAGTAAAACATTTCCATGAACAAAAGGTAAAAACAATTATCCAACGGGCTCATTTTCAAGTGCAAACATGGCCTAGTATTGCAGATGATTATTAAGTGAAATGGTGTGTTATGTCAGGAATACTGCATATTTTACAGGATATTTGTATTTTTTACTATTTCTTACTTTAAAATGATTCAGTTGATGATTGGGTTGTTCTCTGTGCTCCAGGCGGTGACTGTGCCAACCTGTTGAAGAACATCGGCCCCCTGCCTGTAGACATGACCCGGATGTACTTTGCAGAGACGGTCCTTGCCTTAGAGTACCTTCACAACTATGGCATCGTGCACCGAGACCTCAAACCAGACAAGTGGGTTCCCTACCAGTGTTACCTAAGCAGTCTGAACCAGTTTGATCTGAAGCAGCCTTAACCAAACCGGTCTGTTCTGAACTTGTCTAGACCAGTATGATCTAAATCACTGTTCTCTAAATCAGTCCATCGAATAAAGTCTTATCCAAGTCTATCTATCCCAGTCTATCTAGACCAGTTCATCTAAATCTGACTTATTGTATAGTTCCAGTGTTAAATAAGGATGAGCATCTCATTCAAAGAGAATAATATGTCCCTGTTCCCCAGCAGAACCTACTTATGCTGGAGCCCTTTTATTATTGAAAGAGGTCGGCCCGTCTTCAGAAGACTGGGTTCATTTTTAAGTCTTCTTCAAGTCAAGTTTTTTTTCTTTTTTTTGCTGTTTCCCCCTTGTGTATGCAAACGTGATAAAAAATGTTTTAATCTTCTTTTCCAGTTTACTGATCACCTCCATGGGCCACATCAAGCTGACAGACTTTGGCCTGTCGAAGATCGGACTCATGAACATGACCACAAACCTGTATGAAGGACACATTGAGAAGGATACCAGAGAGTTTGTCGACAAACAGGTCAGCCTCTTCTCTTCCTGTCTCTTCTCTCTTCTTCTTCCCTCTCATCTCCTCTCCTCTCTTCCCCTACCCATGTTTTCTTTTATTAATAGTATTTGTGATCTCAACGCAAGAGAATGCAGTTTAGAGAGTGTTGGATATAGAGATTCTTAGTCCTTAATGGCATGTATCTGAACTCACTGTAAGTTGCTTTGAATAAAAGCATCTGCTAAATTACTATTAGTCTAATACGGCTTGTACATTGCGACGTCACATCCCAATGATGTCTCCATTTTGGAAGCATAGGAGCATTAGAATATTAGTTATTGTGTTGGTAGTAAGGGTTTTTTAGTCATTGTTTCGTAATTAATCATGATATTATTTGTCATTATGGGGAGACATTGTTGTGTCTGCTACAGCGTTTCTCATGTGAGACGTGGCAAAACAACGTTTTCATTAGCCTAGGTTACTAGGCCTATGGCCTATTTATGTTGATTTAGGATTCTACAGTAGTACAAGTCGCTTGACTAGTCCTCTCAATATGGCAGAGTATCGGCAACAAAAATGATGAATGAATCCCATGATGCATTCTGATGTACAAGCACTGTAGTCTAACAACCCCCCTCCTCTCCACCCAGGTGTGTGGCACCCCAGAGTACATTGCACCAGAGGTGATCCTCAGGCAGGGCTACGGGAAGCCGGTAGACTGGTGGGCCATGGGCATCATCCTCTATGAGTTCCTGGTGGGATGTGTGCCCTTCTTTGGTGACACCCCAGAGCAACTCTTCGGACAGGTAGTCAACGGTAAGTTCATCACATGCAAGTAGAGTAGTACATTAGGGCTGACCAATATGGTAAAAATATCATATTATGATTATGTTGACAGGTATTGCAATTGCGAAATGATAATTATTGCATCACAACTTTCATTTTCACAAAAAAATAAAAATAAAATCGTGATGTGACATTTGTTGCGGTCTGTACATCTGGAGAAAGAAATGTGTAGGCCAGGGCATCTCTGCAGCACTACAGTACTTCTTTGTAATTGTGTTATAAATTTACATTTACACATATCAAAAAATTGCAGCTCCTGTGATTTGGATATTGCACTTGGCCATATTGTAATCGATCAATATTTCGATTTAATTATTGAGCCCTTGTCTACATGCATGTGCTTGTTAACCCCCATAGATAGGTTATACATACTTTGTGTAATGAGAGGCGAACGGCAGCTTCGAGATACAGAATTTGACTGATGCTGTTGCTATGGTGATTTGTAAAAGAGGCTAGCTCCTGATAATGACTATGTTGGCTAATTGGGGACAGAAGAATGCAAGGACACAAAACATATTCTCAATGCAGCATATTTTATAAATTACATTATAAAAAAATGATTCAAAAAATATTCAAGTCCATATTGCTGGTTGATCCAACTGCTGCAGCAAAAGCTGAAATGTTAACTGTGGACAGTAGGTCTGTAGCCTTTGGGAGTGTGTGAAATTGTGTCAGAGCTTTCTGAAGTCATCATATCTGACTAACCGCCAACAGCATCAACCACTACCGCATGTGAATTCCCAATTTAGTATGCGCCTTTGGGGAAAGCAAGCCAGGAAGTCATTCTTGTAGATAAAGTCAGACTTTCCAGAGAGAGAGAGAGAGAGAGAGAGAGAGAGAGAGAGAGAGAGAGAGAGAGAGAGAGAGAGAGAGAGAGAGAGAGAGAGAGAGAGAGAGAGAGAGAGAGAGAGAGAGAGAGAGAGAGAGAGAGAGAGAGAGAGAGAGAGAGAGAGAGAGAGAGAGAGAGAGAGAGAGAGAGAGAGAGAGAGAGAGACTTCTCTAACCTCCTCTCATCTCCCCCCCCCCCCCCCCCCCCCCCCCAAGATGAGATCATCTGGCCAGAAGGAGAGGATGCTCTGCCAGCTGACGCCCAGGACCTGATCACCAGGCTGCTGAGACAGAGCCCTCTGGACCGCCTGGGCACAGGTCAGTTGACAGCTCACATCTTCCCCTGACTGACAGTGAATGATGCCTGGGATGGATGGTTTGTAGTCTCACAAATCAGACTTTAGATTCATCATCAATCTGGGTAAATGGGGTGTTTCACTTTCTTTCGCTTCATATTTGTGTCAACCAATCATATCGCTGGCGGCGGGAACACAAACTCGGCCAGCGGTAGTAAACTGTAAAAAATTGTCCTGTAAACGTTTCACATCAACAACGTGTAGCCTGGCCACTGTAGAAATACATGTAATATAAATACACACAATACGCCTTTTCTTGCGTAGATTATCTCAGTAATGAAACAGGAAACAAGACTTAACTCTGCAGCCCTCTGCAGTTTCTGGTTTCCTGCCCAGGCTTTGTGCCGTCTCCCCCCAGAAGGTCTGCTATAACATAGTAGGACTGCTGGGTCGGAGAATAGGCGGTTGGTAACCCAGCGACACACCACTGCTGCTGGGATCCAGTCATCTGCACGGTTGACCTGCTTAACATTTACCCCTTCAGACCCAAAGGGTTTGGACGGTCTCCATGTTCCATGGATGGAGGGCTCCCAGCGTCTGGCTCACAGGCTGTCAGCGTATTCACTTTGACCGCTCTTTGTTTTCCAGGAGGAACAACGGAGGTGAAAATGCACTCGTTCTTCCACGGTCTGGACTGGACCGGCCTGCTGCGCCAGAAGGCTGAGTTTATCCCACAGCTGGAGACGGAGGACGACACCAGCTATTTTGACAGTACGTGACACAGAGAGAGAGAGACTGAGGCTGTGGCCACACAGAAATAGATGGGAGTTGTTGTAGGGATCTGTCATTGTACATTTTGTCCTTAATTATTGTACATTTTTGTCCTCAATTTGAAACGGAAGTTGGGGGGGAAAAAGGCAGTGGATGTGGCCAGAACCACGGAAGTCAAGTGGGCAGTACTGAAAAGCTAAAAAGTTCTGCCATTTTATAAGCAACAATTATGAAACACTGAAAGTACATGGTCTCAAGTGGCACATTCATCTTGTATCTTCTGTTTGTTTACACTATTTATATTCCTTTTATATCCGTTTGTCATCTTCTGTGTGTGTGTCTAGCGCGCTCGGAGCGGTACTGCCACCTGGGCTCAGATGAAGACGACGAGACCAATGACGAGGAGTCTTTTCAGGAGCTCCGTCAGTTCTCCTCCGTGGCTCATCGCTTCAGCAAGGTCAGCCCCCCCATCCTCCCCCCAGTCCCCACCCCCCTCCTTCAGTGGTCTTTCTATGGCTTTTAAAAGAATGACTGACTAACTGATGACTGTACCCACCAGGAAAATGTACAAATGTTCACAATGTTCATCCACAATGGAAAAGCAAGGCAAAAAAAAATCCCCCAATTTCCATTTTCTATGACGCAAGCAGATTTAGTGCCATGCCCTTTAACCCCCAACTGACAACAAAAGTCAGTCGGCAGAATGAGTTCCTTGACTGTGGCAACCACATTTCCTGTCTGGGAACAGTAAAGTCTTGTCTTATATGAGATAAGATAACAGATATAGCGCCTTGACCTTTCCATACTAAATCCAGGTGTACAGCAGCACAGAGCACCTGTCTACCTGCACACCGTCCAATCAGAGCCTGTCGTCATCTGAGCGCAGCCACAGTGAGGAGAAGGAGGACCGGTGGGATGGCCGGGGGGTCCTCTCTCCAGGGGACGGAGCCCGCTCCCTTGCCACAGGGGCCGAGCGTCGGGCTGAGGGACCCAGGGGCAGGTGTGTGTACAGTACATATAATGAAGATCTTTATATGTCTGTAGTATAGTTGTGGATAGTTAAGACCGCTAATGCTATAATGTTTACCAGCTGTAACTCTTAATAATATACTAATAATATAATACATACTAATAATGGTTATTATTAAATTATTATTATCATTATCATCATTGATAATTATCCATGCATCTATGTACATGACATAAAACTCATGTACGTATAAAAAAGGATAGGTCCGGTCCTTGATTCTGATTGGCTTTGAAGCCGTTGTAACATACAACAAACACACACCCTGTGACCGCATAACAATTTGTTTTTTAGTATTATTGCGCCTGTATGCTACAGCCTGTATGCTACAGCCTGTACGCTATGCCTGTTTTGCTTGGCAACCATTTTGCTGTCTTGAGGAACTATATTGCTTGGCGGAAGAATGATCATTTGTTTTCATTAAATGATCGCTTTTTATGTTGCTGTGTATGTGTGTCCATTGACCCCTGCTGGTTGGATGTGGTGTGTCCGCAGCAGCTTGCGTCCCCGCACCTCGTCCAGCTCATCCCAGTCTGAGCGCAGCGCCAGCCCCCTGGTGACCAACAGCACCCATAGTCTGGACACCATGACCCGCTTCTCCATCTCCGCCGAGGAGGAGGGTGAGCACCACTCATGATTCTTTCATTCATGATGAGGAGGAGGCAGAAATTACCCAACATTTTTTCTTTCTTTATTTGTCCAATGCTTGTCCGATAATGCACGCAAAGTTAAACATTTCCTCTGGCTTTGGTGGTCAGATTTATTGATGACATTTTGTCTGCAATGGAAAGAAGTCAATACTTAAACTTAAACAAATTACGTATTTCCATCGTTTTGGAACACATTGGTTCACAGACGCTCAAACATAAATGGCCCCTATTTTAACACGAGGTGTGATGTTGACTAGCCCTTACAAGCCATGTCAAAATATACCCTCTAGTGACATCACAAGTTGGACTGTCCACCCAGATGTGTGATGGACACTCCCACTTGTGATGTCACTAGAGGGTAGATTTTGACATGGCTTGTAAGGACTAGTCAACATCACACCTGGGGCTTAAAATAGATATACACATACACAAACTCATGGACAAACAAACTCTCACTGTCCGTCTCACTCTCCGTCTCACTCTCCGTCTCACCCTCCGTCTCACCCTCCGTCTCCACTCGTAGATGGGATGGTATCCAACCTGCGTCGCATCCGTCTCCGTAGCAACAGCACAGGCACCCGGCCATCGTTCCGGCGGGGCGCGTCCCGCCGCATCGCCCACCAGCTGGAGACCCCCGAGAAGGCCCGGCCCCCCGCGGGCTGCAAGGTCCCCAAGTCAGCCTCCGTGTCCGGCCTCTCCCTCATCATCACCCCAGGTATGGATGTATGACAGGAGCCACACTACCACTCCATGGCGGTAATGACCAGAGATCTCAATATGTGTCGGTTACGTACAATACAGAGCAGAGCCAAAGCAGGTGGAGGCTGGGGTGGTGGTGGGAGAAATCCAGCTCAGTACTTAACTTCGCAGAGAGCCTGTGTGTGAAATGGAAGGAATTGACCGTCTGTCAGCGTACGTGCGTTCGATTTGACTGCATTAGCAGCTGATAGGCGGTGCATGACTAGAGTGTCCCACCAGAACTAGCTACGCCCATTGATATTGCAGTAGTTATATTGTTGCAAACAATATGACTAAAATAATATATATTATACTAATATAATTATGCAAGTTGAACAATATGACTACTACAATATAACTGTTATTGGATCTAGGGGAGAAAAATAACACGCGTTGACACTCTTACACTTATATAAAAATAAAGTTGAACAGATTTTTTATTTCTGGTTTCGTATTTATGTTAAGTCATCATTAAAGTCATTCATGTACCTACAGCTCCCTCTACAGCCTGATTAATGAATTACAATGCAGGGTTTTTGAATAACAATACCTTTGCTTTAAAAATCAACGTAATTAGAATATATTATAGTAATGCCAAAATCTGCTTATTGCATTCACACATGCAAGGAGTTTGATGCTGGTTTACAGTAGCTCGTTGTACATAAGTGACAAGAAAATAAACATACAAATACTAAACGTGTATATATTTGACATAGTACGCTGTGAAACGAGGAATGGAAAATATCAAGATCTATATTCACAAGGGGATGTCTCATGTTTGTTTCCTTCTTCCTCCCCAGACGACTCGGCAGGTCCTCCCTCCAGCCCCAAGTCCTCCCTGTCCCTCTCGTCCAACCCCTCCTCCCGGGACTCCTCCCCCAGCCGGGACCTGTCGCTCAGCGTCACCTGCCTCCGCCCCCCGGTGGTCATCCACAGCTCGGGGAAGAGGTTCGGCTTCGCCCTGCGAGCCATCCGTGTCTACATGGGCGACAGCGACGTCTACACTGTTCATCACATGGTCTGGGTACGTCCGCCGCCGTTTGTGTGGGATTCTCACATTTGTCATGCAAGAACTCACTAGTACTTTTGCCCAAGATTAGGGCTAGGCAATAATTCATTATTATCATTTATCTTATAATATTTTATCTTTGAATATTGTATGGTACAGTTTTATAGCTTAAATTAATTATGATGAGAAGATATGCCCTTAAAATGATCAAAGATGAGGTTTGAAACGTCAGTAAGAAAGGCAAACTAGTTTTAGTCCGATACCATACTTTAAACTTCCATATACTTCAATGTAATGACCCTCAAATAGACTGTTGGTATTTTTTAATTCATAAGCATATTGTGATATTTATTAATATCGTGTAAAATTACCCAGAATTATCGTGATAATTCTGGGTAATTTTCCAAATTGCCCAGCCCCACCCAGGACCCATTAAAGATGTTGCAGTAAAATAAGCAATACATTCTTGTTCTTCAAAGTGAGATTATTAACATTTCTCGATTAATATTGTTTACCAATACAGTATTCCCCTCTTCAGTCTTCAAATATGCTAATGATCAAATGCAACAGGCAAGGCATATAGGCATACATATATTTTTCAAATGTTTATTGTGGCGACCGTGCAGCACACCTTTTGGGTCACGGCCCACAGTTTGATAACCACCGATACACACAACTTCTTAACTTCTGTCAGTATTAAATGGTAGTTTAATAGGAATGGTAGTTTAATAGCCTTATTATACATTCTAAGTTATCACTACCATACTGGTTATATGTTGGCGTATGGCCAAACCAAATCTAATCCAGGTTGGTTGCATGAGGAATGTGAGTGGGCTCTCTCTACTACTGGACTACTAGAAACATCTCATTCTGGAGCTGTGACAATAAATAAATGTCAATTTGTGCTAATTGGCTAACACTCCCATGTGTTGTATTAGCATGTTTCAGTGCCGCTCTCTGTTTAATGAACCCCCTGCTTTGTTTCTCCCACAGTGTGTGGAGGAGGGCAGTCCGGCCCAGGAGGCGGGGCTAAGGGCGGGTGACCTCATCACCCATGTGAATGGAGAGTCTGTGCAGGGCCTGGTCCACACGGAGGTGGTGGAGCTGCTGCTCAAGGTACACACCTCTACAGCCTGGCTGGATGGGAGCCATCTTCAGTCATGAGCCATGTCATTAAGAATTTAACACATCGGCCGGTTCATTGGTGGTGCGCTAACCACATAGGCAATACGCCTTGTAATGACCCAGGTTCGATTCCCACCTGTGGTCCTATGCTACATTCCCTCTCTTCTTCAACCCACTTTTCTGTCTCTCTTCACTGTCCTGTCCATAAGGGCACTAAAGGTATCACAAAATTAAAAAGTAAGACATCGTTGTACCACACCCTTTACTAGGAAATCGCATTTAAACATGTCATATGTAATGTATTGTGATGACCAAAACCCCATTATATTAAGTCCTGACATTACATTATGGATATTATATTGCTATATCATCTGGCTCACTTCTATACATCTTCTCTTTAAGTATCCCTGTACACGTACAATGGTATGGTCATGAAGATGCTACAGCATTCTAGGCACATTTAGATGGAATCGCCTCTTCTTCGTGAAATTATGTGTTAAAAAATGCATTGACATGCAGCAAAATACTGTTCATAATAAATCATGTTTAACACAGTCTCAATGTGGAAAAAATGAATGTGGCCATAAATGTCTCTTCCCCGGATCACATGGCAAGTGACAGGGAAAATAGAGAAAACTAAAATGTCAATTTAAATGTCAACTCATTATGTCATTGTGTGCGTGTGTGTGTGTGTGTGTGTGTGTGTGTGTGTGTTAAACAGAGTGGTAACAGGGTGACTCTGCAGACCACCGCCCTGGAGAACACCTCCATCAAGGTGGGTCCGGCCAGGAAGACCAGCTACAAGGCCAAGATGGCCCGGCGCAGCAAGAAGGCCAAGAGGAAGGAGGGCCAGGACAGGTACGACTGGAGAGGATAGGTTCTGGGTTCGATTCTTAATGTCCACCATGGCCTGTAGACGTCTTTGAGGTGCCTACCCTAGTCCTCCCTGCTCTGTAATGACCGGTGTCTGATTTCACTGATAAAAGCTTTGGCTAAGTGACTTGATAGTAAATGTTAAGTTTGAGACTATACTGGCAAAGTCGGACTGCCCTGGCTAGGTAGTTTTATCCAATAGTGCCCACAAATCCACAAGTTTCAACTCGGTGTTTACACGCCAATGCACATGCTCACAGACTTGGGCTGTGTTTTAGGCAGCATGATAATTCTGATAATTCTGAGTGCAGAGCAACATTTCAATAAGTCATGAGGGTAAGTGTAGTAACTGATTGGAATGCAGCCTAAGCATACACTTCTGAATCAAAATGAAGTGCTCAGGTCCCTGTTGTCCCTCAGTGGCATGTAAACACAGAACCAAAACTTGTGGATTTGTTCGTCTGTGGGCACTGTTGGAGAAAAATACCTAGCCAGGGCAGTTCGTATGCGCTTACTTCTGTTGGACAAAACAAAGATAAAGCTATGGGAGTTGCTAAACACTCCCCACTGCACAATGTCGGAACGCACGTACACCACGACGGGGTGAGAAATCAAGGCTGATTTACGTCACGACAATGTCAACAATTAACCTTTTGGCAAACTGGCCAAATCCTCTAAGGGACTGAGTTGGCGTGGCCTTTTATTGTAAACAGTGAGCGTGCTTAGCAACCTGTTATTGTTGGGAGAGGAGGAGGAAGTGTGCGTACGGCTCATAGTTTGAGCTCCTTTTAGTTTCAGCTCATTTGTTTTAGATTGACAGCTAAATAACATAATGTACTGTGAGCAGGCAAACGGCGTGCCAACAAGAGCCTGTTTACGAGTAGCCATAAGCAGATCACAGATTGAAGTTCCCTGGGGCAGCACTTTTTGAAAAGGTGTTTTCTGATGCCACGATGATGAGTCAGATTTTCAGAGTCAGATTTCTGGTGGTTTTGAGGTTGTTTATTATTGACATGTTATGGTTTTGGTTTACCTAGTATATGCTGTAGTAGCGTATTGGTGAGGTCTCACCCACAATCTTATCTTTATTCAGAGGTTTTTATCCCTCCATGTGTAATATAAAATGGCCGACTCTGGTACAAAAAAGGCAATACTTGTTATTACTATTTAGTCATTTAGGAAATGCTTTTACCGAAACGGACTCACGGTAATTACAGAAACTTTTGTCATCAAAAGAAAATGGATGTTATCACATCTTTTCACATCCTTGTGAAATGGATGCCATCTTTCACAAGGATGTGTTGGGCTGAGCTTTTGAAACCATGGCTGTGTCCGAAATAATTAACTCATTCACTACTCCCTACTCACTATCTAGGGAGTGCTATGTAGAGGACTATATGGAGCTCACTACTCCCTACTCACTATCTAGGGAGTGCTATGTAGAGGACTATATAGAGCTCCCTACTCACTATCTAAGGAGTGCTATGTAGAGGACTATATAGAGCTCACTACTCCCTACTCACTATCTAGGGAGTGCTATGTAGAGGACTATATAGAGCTCCCTACTCACTATCTAAGGAGTGCTATGTAGAGGACTATATAGAGCTCACTACTCACTATCTAAGGAGTGCTATGTAGAGGACTGTATAGAGCTCACTATTCCCTACTCTCTATCTAGGGAGTGCTATGTAGAGGACTATATAGAGCTCACTACTCCCTACTCACTATCTAGGGAGTGCTATGTAGAGGACTATATAGAGCTCACTACTCCCTACTCACTATCTAGGGAGTGCTATGTAGAGGACTATATAGAGCTCCCTACTCACTATCTAAGGAGTGCTATGTAGAGGACTATATAGAGCTCACTTCTCCCTACTCACTATCTAGGGAGTGCTATGTAGAGGACTATATAGAGCTCCCTACTCACTACCTAAGGAGTGCTATGTAGAGGACTATATAGAGCTCCCTACTCACTATCTAAGGAGTGCTATGTAGAGGACTGTATAGAGCTCACTATTCCCTACTCTCTATCTAGGGAGTGCTATATAGAGGACTATATAGAGCTCACTACTCCCTACTCACTATCTAGGGAGTGCTATGTAGAGGACTATATAGAGCTCACCACGTTGGTATATAGTGCTTGGTTAGAGACCATCGGTTGTACACTACTTTGCACGATGCATTGTGGGAAACGATGGGTCCACTATATAGGCTACTATTCTCACTTTACACTCGGACAGCCCTACAAAATGGCAAAGTCACTAGTGGACTATATAGTGAGTAGTGAGTGGTTTCGGACCCAGCCCTGGACTATTGGGCTCCGAGTCCAACGCGTTAACCACTTGACTACCCTGCCCCATATGGCCACAACTCTCAGATCAAATCCCAATTACTCCTTAATAAGCATGAATAGATTTAATTGACGGTCCTTCAGTTAATATTTGTTGACAGAACAGCCTGTGTGATCCCTCGTCTCTCTGCCTCTCCTCTCTGTTCCCCAGAAGGCGGAGCATCTTGAAGAAGCTTTCCAAACACTCTCCCCCCATGCAGAGCAGCCGCAGCTTCTCCTCGGGGTTCCACCAGTCCTCCAGTGACAGCCTCTCCGGCTCCCCCACACAGTCCCTCTCTCCTGGGCCGGCCACGCCCTGCCGCTCCCCTGCTCCCGACCACTCTGGAGGTGAGCGCAGACGATGATGACGACTTGTTTGCGCTTGCTTGTTTAGGACATGCGTGCGTGCGTGCGTGCGTGCGTGCGTGTTGGTGTGGTGTGTGCAAGAATAGAGAAATACAATTAGGGGAGAATATATAAATGTTTGTCTATTCTGATATTGCACAGTATGAGAATTCATGCCACTCTCTGAAGGTACAAGAGAGAAAATAGTACCATAGTTACTTAACTAGTTTATAGTTTACAATACAGTGTATAGTTTATTTTGTAGTCCTTATGAGGTGTTCTATGTTTTAAATGATCGTCATGGAATAATGTCTCGTGTTAAATTAAGATCATAGCCGTTTTACTATTGTTTTCTAAAACCCATCCCATGAAACTCTATTTATTTGAACTTGATAACAAGCCTGATATCGCACACTATGGTTTACATTGTTATTGTATAATGGTACAATTGCCAATTTTCAGATTTCATTGAAAGATTTCACTGACCAACCGTCAGACTGCGAGTGTTTCTCCAACCTCCTATCATCCGTGTGTCTGCCTTCCCTCCCCAGACTCCAGCTCCTCCCCGTGCTCCAGCTCACCCAACTCCCCGGTGCCGCAGGCCAGGCCCAGCTCCCTCCACGTGCTGGCCGGCCGCTACTCCAAGGCGGGCCGCTGCAAGTCCACCACCAGCATCCCCCCGTCGCCGCTGGCCTGCATCCCTCCTCCGCAGCCGCTGTCCCCGCAGTGCTCCCCCTCCTCCGTCGGCCCGCCTGTCGGCAGCCACCAGAAGGCGCTGCACGGCTACCACCACCACCACCAGGGCAAGACGCTCTCCCCGCCCACCGTGGCGCGCCACGCCGGGCGGCCCCGCAGCGCCGAGCCCCAGCGCTCGCCGCTCCTCAAGCGGGTGCAGTCGGCCGAGAAGCTCACCGGGGAGAGGCTGGCGGGCGCCGGTTACCACCACGGCGACAAGAAGGCCTACGCCACCCGCCGCCACACCATGGAGGCGCCCCTCTCCGAGGGCGAGGGGCCGGAGGACCTGGAGGCGGACGCCGCCATGGGGTTCGTCTGCGTCGGGGAGCACGGCCGCCAGGGGTTGTACGTCTCGCCCCAGCAGCACCGCCGCAGCAACAGCGTCAGCAGCGGTTGTAGTAGCGGCGGCGGCGCTGGCCGGCGCTCAAACGACGTGGTGGTGATGAGGAAGCTGGCGCTGTCGGAGCGGAGGGACTCCTTCAAAAAGCAGGAGGCGGTGCAAGAGGTGAGTTTCGACGACCTGGATGAGAAGGAGAGCCCCGCGGCGGCGGGCCCCAGGAGGCCACCCAAGGGGGGGTTCATGGCATCCTGGATCAACCCGGCCCAGTGGGAGGAGGAGTTGGTAGGGAAGGGAAGAGGAGCGTCATCATCACCACAGGGTAAAACGCAGCAGCCCAAAGCCAAGTCAAAAGAGAAAGATGGCTGCTAGTGTTTAGTTGTGACAGAAGGAGGGGGTGATGAAGCTCACTCAGGAAAGAAACCCCGGACAACGACGATGACGACGATGGCCACATTGACCTGCTACTGTATTTTTAATTTGAAGGCTTTGCATGCGTGTCCAGAAAACTGTGAGCCGAGCTCTAAAATCATCACAATCAAAACTGGCAGACTGACAGAATCAACCAAACGAAAAACGCTTTCAGACATTTTTTGCTTCAGTTAGCATAATGCATCCTAGTACCTTGCTGTTCGCAAAGTAATGGCTGCCTGAACTGTTTACTTCTCTGGTTGCTTTTCTCTCTATATTTTTTTGGTTCTCAGATCACTGTGGCACCTGCAACTGAAGCATTTTGTAAATATTTTTGTTGGAGATGAAGAAACTTATTTATAACTTTTTTAATGCTCATCTAAATCTTCTTTTTTAATTTTTACATTTTTTTGGTTTCTTATAATGCATTGGTGCTCCAGGTTGCATTATCTTGAAGAATGGCCGAACGTATTCATGGTGATGCTTCGATTAGATTCCAAATAATAAATGTTACTTTATATGACCTGAGGAGATGTCATACTTGGTTTAACTGGGAAATGTCCTTCATGACGTCATGACTACCCTTTTCCTTTTTCCAAAAATGGGCCTTTTAAAGCAAAATCACATAGTTTTAATATGTACTGTATCCCAGCGTTTCTGATAATATTGCATACAGCGTCACTCTTGTAACTACTAATATGCATATGCAGCATTTAAAAAAAACGGTTGCCAAACAATATAAATAATGGAGAAAATAAAAATAGCCTGGAAAATGAAGTCGCTGTAACATAAGATATGAGCGACTGGAACCATTTGAAAAGAATGAATTAGCTGGTCATAGCTTAGCCTTCATGTATGCATGGGCTGTCAGTCCCTGGGAAAGTGTGTGTGTATTGTGTTGTTTTGAGACATTTTGACACTCATGACATGTGCCAAAAGGGTTACTCTGGATCCAGTGTGTAGATAAAGATGTGGTGTGACTCCCTTTTTAATCTAGGACTGCCTATAATGTCTATACCCTGTATCATCTTCATCCTCATCATGTCAAACCAGGTGTCTCTCTCTCTCTTCGGATATACCCTAGCCTAGCTGAAGTGTTTGCACAAGTTGTAGTAGCCGTATATAACACAATGTATATTGCTGATTGGTTCCCTGCGTGATTCGAAAAGGTCTTTGTACAGTGTATGCCTAACAAGAAAACACTCCTGGGTGTTGTTTTTTTGTGTCAAATATGAATGAATGTTTACATTTTAATGTTTGTGTACATGGGTGACTGTCGGGATTAATGTAAATTATTATGAAAAACTAATGAGTTTCCACCAAAGGCTCTGGCGAACGGATGGACGAATGCATAGAGGTAGCCTCTTTTGTATATTTTGATATGGAAACGAAATGGTCTTGCTGAAGTAGTCGTAATAAATATGCCTTTGCTGTTGACAAATATCTATAAATAATGGTGGACCTTTTATGGATGCTGTCGGTGGTGTTTTTAAAAGTGACCTTTTTGTGCGAGTAGACCCAACTTTTAAAAAAAAAGACAATAAAATGGACGGATGATGGACTTGTAGGTGTTGATGTAGCGCGGTGTAAGTCGCTCTCTGGCATCCCAGCGCGCTGCCTCTTGCCAGCGTTCTGGATGCACTGAGAGTGACTCAAGCGGCGTTGGTGACTTGATGGTTTGAGATGAGTTGTGAAATTGCCCGGTTGTGGAGTTAAACCGTTGGTAGAAGAACAGAAAGTGCCCCAGGGTAGTGACATTTAAAATACGAGTTTGAGAATCTACTTTGATGACTAATGAACTCTGAATGGGAATTGTAATTGGAAATTGAACTTTTTTGAAAGTTTGCTAACATTTAGACGAGCAGCGCTAGACGCATGGAGAGGGAAAGCTCGGCAATCTCACTTTTTGGTAGCCTCCTGGATTTTATTACTCACTCATTATTTATATTATCATTTTGTTTCAGTTGACCTTTCCCCCAACCTTTTCCCTCCCCTGTTTGTTTAAATGGTATGTTTACTTTGTCACGGATGATCAGGATGACCCTGCACACGGCTCATGACGATTGACGTTATTAAAAAAAAAAAGGATGCAAAAAAAAGGTCTTTTTTTTTTTCCCCCTGTGACTTTGCAAGAAATGATGATTCACCAGACTGTCTGCGTATTACAAAGGGCCCCTCCCCCCCCTCCGACCTGACCCCTTCCCTTACATAACATAACAAGGCTCTAATCAATGTTGATACGCCTGGTTTACCTTGCAGAACTGATATGCCAGTTTTTCTATTGTCTTACATTGCTTCAAATAAACCAATGGCAAAACGACCACAGTGGATTATTGTCTTGTATGTCTTTAAAAGCGTATTTTCATATTTTAGATGCTTTCACTAAATGCAATCTTTTATGCTCAGGTTTGCGCTGGGGTCTTACCATGTCATAAATGGCCTAAAGACTTCTAAACCAAATTCCAGACGATAATTATTATTAGTATTATCAGTATTAGTATTATTAACAAATATGAATATGGTAACACTTTAGATTAGGGACCACATGTTCACCATTAACTAGTTGCTTATAAGCACACATATTGTCTCTTTATTAGTCATTATAAAGCACTTATGAATGCATTATTCTGCATGACCATATTCTACAACTACTAGGCCATTAACTTCAATAGTAGAGTTTAACCTCAATAACCTCCTAATTACCGCTTATTTGTAGTAAGTAAGGAAGTAAATTAGGATATTAGCAACTAGTTAATGGTGAATATGTTGTCCCTAATCTAAAGTGTTACCATTAAATATGAACACGTGTCTTTATTGCAGTAAATAAGAGAGCAAGTGGTGGGAAGAAGTCTTAACGTGTCCAGGTTGGGGTCATATTTCCATTATGGGCTGCAACCCCCCCCCCCCCCCTCCCCTCCCTCTCTCCCTCTTCACTCCTTCGTTCCTTTCCGGCCAAGTTCGTCTCTTTCCGCGCTCTTCCACATTAGTTCCCACGCACACTCTCTCTCTCTCTCTCTCCCTCTCTCTCTACCCTTTCCGTGCTTGGAAAAAAAATGGCTGTGTAGTAGCGAGCAGAGGGGGGAGTTATGTACGGCAAAAGAAAGAAAGAGCGAGAGAAAGGACGCGCGCCCGCCCAGTGAGCACTAGGGGGGTTTGGTTTGGGTTCGGGGTTTGGTTTTCTATTTAGTTGCTAAGGTTTCGGCGGAGCGGACGGCCGCTGGCTCCATGGCAGGGCAGGAGAAGCGCTAGCATGCTGTAACTTCGGCGGAGCCACAAGTGCGAGGAGCCGCTGATCTGCGGGTGAGTTTCCCCCCCCCACCCCTCAACTCCCAACTTATTGCACACATTTCCAGTAACGGCGAGACACGGACACTGTACTGTACTGGGGGGGAGTGGGGGAGTAAAAAAATGGTGGAGGCGCTGCAAGTGTGCGCCCAGCACTCCCTCCCCCCTCCCACGGCTGTTGACTTCTGCCCTACTTTTTATCCCGGTTTTTTTTTTTTGTAATGAGCGGTTATCGCGGCCTGTTGCGCGGTAACGTTTTTTCTTTTTTTCCCGTTTGTTTTAACGTCAACGTTAACGTAAACGTTGACGTTATAACGTCACGCGCAGTAAAAGTGCGCTGCGCTGCTTTCGCGGCGCGTGCACACGGGGAGGCTGATGGAAAAAAAGTTGTCCCAGCTCTCGCCATTCGCAGTTTGCCACTTTTTTTTCTCCCCCCTCTCCTCTCTATTCCTCCCTCCCTCCCCCCCAATATAATAAAACCACCCAGACTGGTTTCCAGTCTCCAATATGATCGGAATATGCACCTTAATTGTGCTTAAAACCCGCACTTTGGATGCGGGTTTAGGGGGGGCTTTGTGCCAGGCTTTTATCTACTACGACTGGGTACAAACTGCTGACGAGCTTCATGTCAGATGTGCAGTGGAGGGGACACAACACGTCTTATGATGGGGGGGTGTATGGGGGAGAAAAAGTTTACACGTTACAAGTAACGCAAACGGTATTGTGGCGCAGTGGCCCTGTTTCTGTGTCGCCTGTCGAATATTCGAATAGACAATAATTGAATGTTTAATTCCCCCCCTGTAATTAGGTGTGTGTGTGTGTGTGTGTGTGTGTGTGGCTTGACCGGACCATATGCCCGCTGTTTGGCCTACTTATGTGCTTTTTTTTTCTTAGATTCAGCTCTTTTTACATTTAGCTGTTAAAGGATTTGTGGGTGTAACTCTTTATATAACAAGGCAAAGCATCTGCCTGTGTTAACAGTAGTTCTAGTGAAACATGAACAGATATTAGCAGAATGTTATGAAATCATATTCGACAACTCATTGTTGTTTTTTAATAAGAAGAAATTTAAGAAGTAATTTAAGTAAACGTAAGTTTTGACTTAAGAAGACAAGGTGTTTCCTTTGTCTCTTAAGTCTGGAATTAAGAACAGTCAAGTTCTGTCTATTCCGTTAAAAAACATTTTGAACTGAATTATTTTGTATTGCATGTCTATTACACACACACGTGCGCGTGCGCGTCCATTAGTGTCGCAGCGCCGCCGCTGGATTACTAGCGCAACTGCAATCAGCCATGCAACATTTCTTATGTTGGGCGCCCCAAATGCTATTTGTTTTATTTAAACACATAGGTGCCCCCTACTGCACCACCCTCAATTGTTTCATTGTCATTTTTGCCATTGCAGAAATATTGTTATAGTATAGAAGAATAAAAAATGCATGATGATACTGAAGGTGGCATTATACTGTTGGTGGAAAAATACTGGAGGTGGAAATAGCATGCGATTTATATTGTTATACAATTGTATGAGACCATTTCTGTTGGAAAGCACCAGAGCCGTACTGGAATCACTGATCACACTAAAGCCTCTCTGCGCTCGTGCATGTCAGCACCATGCACTTGCACATCAGCACCGTGCACACACACATCAGCACCGTGCACCTCACACACACATCAGCATCGTGCACACACACATCAGCACCGTGCACACACACATCAGCAGGTGCACATCAGCACCGTGCACACGCACATCAACATCGTGCACCTCACACACACCTCGGCACCGCTGCTGGAAAAATCTTAGGGGAAACTATCGGTCAATGGACCTACAAAATGTAAATCTGATGAAAAACAACAACTTTATTATTATTAGCTCAAGCTAGAAACTATAAGCTCAATCTCTACCCTAAGTTGTACTAATCAAGACAACTCTTTTCTGAGTAAAGAACAAGAATGTGCTAACACACAGAACTGTACGCTTGAGTGTCTATACGAACATATAGCAAACAAAAATTCACCAAGAATATCAGTAACAAAAGAAGAGCCATAAAGACAGTGAGTTGGAGGTTCGAAGAAGCGTTACGGCGGTGTTGCTATTAGCGGCCCAGGTTTCGTACCCAGAATACCCTGTAACATGGACCTATGCAGTCAATGCATTGCAGATATACCTTTAGGCACAGCTTGAATCTGGATGCACTCAATCCCATCTGCGTCTGGCTCTGGTCAGTGATAAATAGTAACAAATTCAGCCCTGCTGTTTATAACTAGCTAATAAAATTGCACGGAATCTCATTTGCATGACAGGCAAAGACAAACTTTTAAAAACAACAACCTAAAACAGGTCAAAAAAGGGCTTAAATTCAACCAGTAGACAATGATTCATATGTGTACTGTTCTTGATGCAACCTTTTTATTGCTTTTGAAATATGTGCTGTGGACGATTATCATTCCAGTTATAAATATATAATAAAGTATAACATTTTGGCTACCAAAACGTGACCCTAGGTTTTACAGCGCAGCAACCGTTCCAAAATGTTAGTCAGGCCCAGCTGTGCTTTAATAAATCTGTCCCGAGTTGGGAATAAAGGAATATCCAACCTTTAAGAATAATTTGACAAGTCTGATTTATAAACCCTGTTACAAATCACAGCTGTGTGTTTTCCATTGCAAATTTGCATTATGATGTGTTTTGATATCAGGCTATTAGAATAATTTGTTCCCTCCTTACTGCACCTTCTTTATTTTTTTTGGGTGCTATTTATAAAAAAAAAAAGAAAAAAAAAAGGGAGTGAATAGTTTGGCTCTCGACTTTCTGCTTCCTCTCGATTCAAGCCTGAACTGAATTGAAAAAGCTCATAGTTGTACATTTTTGATATGGGGTTCTCATCCAAAACAGGATTTTTTTTATGGTTTCAAAATGTCTAAACAAGTACAAGTTCGCCTCATTTGTTTTTACCCATCTGCCCTCGTCGCTCCAACTTAGATCATTTTTATTCCTTGCAAAAATAAACACACACGTCCATGTGATGACGAGTGTGCACGTCGTTTTCTAGAAATGATGTTGATATTGGGTTTGGCTGTCGCTGATCTCCCTGCTCTGTGTATTATTGTTGTCATACTGAGGAACGGATGTTTTTGTGTGTTTATATTTCTGGTTAGGTGAGATGCTCGTCACCAAATCTGTTTGCCTGGTTGGCCTGAAAAACAATTGAGATGAAACCTTGTCCATGATCACTGGTCACATCATTACTGTCGAAGGTTAATGGAAAATGATAATTCAAAGTAATTGGACCAGCCTTAATGAGTGCAGCAACGTAAAAAAAGAATAGGCTACTAATGACAGGGTTGTGGTTCAAAAAGGCCATTTTCCCAAATCCAGACGTATGTGTTTACATGTGATGCGATTGCTTTAGATGTAGTGTTTGAATAACCTTGAACATATTTTCCGGCCCTCTTCTTTGCTTAGCAGTGTTGTGTAGTAGTAACATAGGCCTACATCCATGTTTCGCCTACATGCATCCAGCAGTGATGATTACTGCATAACTAGTGCCACTGCAATCAGCCATGCAAAAAATGTTGGGCGCCCCAAATGCTATTTGTTTTATATAGATATAAACATATATCATAGGTGCCCCCTACTGCACCCCCCTCATTTGTTACATTGTCATTATTGTCATTGGATCCAATGTTGTGGAGAAATACTGATAGCAAGATAGTGTAGGAAGAATAAAAAACACATGATGATACTGTAGGTGGCATTAGTTCATGAATGGCTTTAGACTAAATGCACAAAGCATAAAGAGAAAAAGTAACACAACAAGTGACTTAATAATAAAATGTTGCTTATATATTTGATTGTGTAGAACAGAAGCAACAGTATTATGGAACCCAGATGATGGGATGGCTACAAATTGCAGAATGAAAACTGTATTTGTGCTAACATTAATGCCAAACAATGTGGCTGGCGCACATACTGCACTCGCATGCTATTTCTTGTTGTGTTATATTGTTATGCCATTATGTTATGTTGTATTGTTATAACATAAAATAATGGTAGGAATACACCAGAGGCCTACTGGAATCAGTGACCACACTAAGACCTCTGCACCCTTGCACATCAGCACCGTGCACGTGCACATCAGCACCGTGCACGCGCACATCAGCACCGTGCACGCGCACATCAGCACCGTGCACGCGCACATCAGCACCGTGCACGCGCACATCAGCACCGTGCACGCGCACATCAGCACCGTGCACGCGCACATCAGCACCGTGCACGCGCACATCAGCACCGTGCACGCGCACATCAGCACCGTGCACGCGCACATCAGCACCGTGCACGCGCACATCAGCACCGTGCACACGCACATCAGCACCTCACACACACCTCAGCACTGCTGCTGGAAAAAATAGTTGGGGAAACAATGTACATTAAAGTATTACATGCTTCATGTTCATATCTCAGATTTAGAGCTCTTTCGCCAGTTTAGGCTCGATCAAGAAACTGCACTACTCATCTTTTGTCAAATGTGCAGTACAACATGGTCATTCTGTATAATTAAATTCTTATGACAAGGCAAGGGTCATCCATTGGTCTCAATCTTCTAATCTTCGTTTCTAAGCAGCAAAAACACACACTCCTCCTCTGCTCTGGGCCTATCTCCTCTCGTCTGCCTGTGGCGCAGTTACATTTCTCAGTTCCATGTGGACAGATGGACGCGGGCCAGGCTGCGTGTGTGGTGGCTCCGGTCTGCACAGCGAAAATGTAGCCGAAAACCTCCAAGGCAGTCTCGGGTCCAACTAAACGTCCGATTGTTACATTAGCCTAGTATACACATCTGAATGCAGGGTTCAGGGTTCAGGTGGCATGTTTAAAGCAAGGTTGTGCTGAAACGTCACGTTGTTTTACACACTATATCAACGTTCATTGTTATAGTTGAGGGAATATGTACACTCCATCACTCATGTAGGCCTATGTGCTTGAAAGATTTTGTTTTGGCATTCTGCTACATGTAAACTATTAGGACATGTTATGTATTTTTATATCAATAAAGAACATGCTAGTATTCTAACAATAACATATCACATTCATATTCCGTAAACAGACCTAGGATTGGTCCTGTCTAGAAAAGAGTGGTGGTCAAACAACTCGATTCCTTACCAAGTTCCTTTGAAACGTATGGGGTGAACCACTAATGATGCTTTGCATTCATTGTGTAGGCTACCATTCACCCTCGGGTAAAGAGCCCAACCGGTTCACCTGCATTGGTAACTGAACATCGTGTTGATTGATTAGTAGAGAAGTGGGTGAACTGCAGTAGTGGAAAGGGGTGGATTAATCTATCCGTCTGTCTATCTGTCGGTCTTTTTGTCTGCTCATTGCTTCATTGGTGGGTAGACATTGGGTTAAAATGTAATCTGTGAAGGGACTAAGTGTTCAAATGATCAGCCAGTTTGAAACACTGGTGAATAGAATGTTTAATGTAGAAATACAACTATTACAATACATATATTACATGCATATATTATAGATAATTTGTTTTGTTTGTAACTTGGGAGAAGCAGTCCTTTAAATCGTGGGTTGAGTGGAATAGAATAGTCATTTTGCACAGTATGAGTTGAGTTGGATTGTATAGAAGTCAGTATGTTTACTAAACGCACAATGCATGTCAAAATAGACGTCAAAACAGCAGAGTAGACTAGCTCCAAATTCAACATGCCTGCCTACCCATTTTTGACGATGCCTCAGCTATTGGTCAAAAACCAATGACTATTTATTTTAGTCATTTAGTTTTATACCATTTTATGTCTTATTTGTTTGCATTTTGATCTTGGCCATAAAATACAATTCAAATTATATGAATAGTCATGTTGAATACTCAACATTAAAAATACAAATCCCCTTTTCATCAGCACCACCGCCACTTACTCATCATAACATTGCATCACAACATTTGTCATGTCATGCTGTAATTTCCATTCCCACTCCTAAGATCCTTTAGATTCATTTTCCCCTATTACATATCTGACATTATATCACTAAATACGATGATCAAACATCATGCTTCAAAAGGAAAAAGTCATGTATGTGGGAAAAGGCGTGAGTTGTTTGGGTCAGATGCTTGATCACTGCCTAGATACATTTTCTAATATTAGAACGTTTCCTTGATTTGCCCGGCTTCTCTGGTGACTCGGGATCACATGGTCAGAGCGGCAGCCAATCAGAGCACAGGGTGAGCTTTCCCTCTCTCTAGCAACAGTGAGTTACTCGCTGCCTATTCATTAATTATTTTCCTGCGCTCTCCCCCCTCAGCCTGTTTGGACTCTGCCAATAGCTAAGTGCGCCTCACCCCCCCCCCCCCCCCCCCCCCTCCCTCTCTCTATCGCTCGCTCTCTCTCTCTTACACTCTCTCTCTCTCCCACACTCTGTTTTTGCCCTTCTCTCTTCAACTCACTCCTCTATAAAGTCTTTAAAAAGAGATGGATTCAGTGACGGAAAGCGAACCAACCACTGCCGCTGCCTGTCTGAAGTCAGAGCAACTCCAACAATGTCAGAGCGGTGAAACAGAGGGACGCTTCTTCTTTCAACTCCCAGTAGTTGCAGCACTTTTTTCTGCTCTGGAGAAATGTGATAAATCAGGACGGCCATATCAATGGACACCTCGTTTGCTCCTGCGTCTTCTCCTCCTTCTCCTCCTGCTCCTCCTTCTTTTTCTTCTTTTATCCCTCTCTTTTCAACAACACTATGGCGAATATAGAAAAACATGGAGTGTGGAAAAGGCAACTGGACTTGTTTTCCTTCTTCTTGGTGAGGACAGAAGCGGAAGAGGGAGGGGGGGGGGAGGAGGTTGTCAGTTGGAAGGCAGGACTGTGTGTTTGGGGTGGAGGCGGGGATGTGGGGGGGGGGGGGGGGGGTGTGTGTTCGAGAGCAGGTGGAGAGAGGAAGGGAAGGAGGAGAGAGGGTGTGTGTGAGTGGTGGTGGGTGGGGGGGCGAGGGGGGGGGGGGGCAGGGTTATGGTGGTGTGAGCGTCGCGGGCTGTGGTTGGGTCTGCCGGTGCCACGTGTCTCGCCTGGCACCTCTCGCATCTCCACTCGGAGGATGTTGCACCCAGAGTCTGCCCGAGCCCGTCCAGCTTCTCCCTCTCTCCCTCTCGCTCTCTCTCTCCCTCTCTCTGTCTCTCTCTCTCTCTCTCTCCCTCTTTCTCTCTCTCTATCCCTCTCTCTGTGAGCCCAAAAAGTGTGGTGAGTGCCGGCCGTCAAGCTGTGTCCTGTCTTCGTTCATGGTAACTCCTTGCGGTGGTGGTAACTTTGGATCTTTTTTGTTTTGGTTTTGTTTGAATAATAACAACGTTAACAACTGACGGAGGTTTGCGGTCAATGTTCGCTCGCTCGCTCGCTTTTTTTTTTTTTTTTTCTCTTTCCTTTTTCGAACGTCGTAGGCAAGCGAGGATAATGTAGGCTAAGGTTCGAATGCATGCAGCCCCGCATTAGGCGAAAACCGTCCGAAGCTTTATGCTTTATTTCTGATTTAGGTCAACTGTTTGCAAGTCGACTTAATGTTATTTTTACTTTTGGACGGGTCACCTGAAACGTTTAATAAATACATTTAAAATGGTTGCACAACAACGGGCCTCTCAATCCAGGCCAATGCTTATATAATTTGTGAAATGCCCCCCCCTCCCCCCCAAAAAAAGACATCTCCTTACTTTTTGACACAGAACCATCAAGAATGATCATATTCTCGATCTATTTCACTTCATTCATTCGTTCATCGTCCGTTCATTCGTTCTTTCAGTCTAATTCGTTTTCGCTAGTCGTCACGTCTTCGTCAGGTCTAGAGAGGTTAACAGTACCGTCGATACTGCATGGACAACAGACACCAAACGTCTGAAAGAAATCCTAATCTCTTTCTGTCTGGCTGTTTTCTGTCCCAGCTCTCTCGTAGCATAAATGCCAAGTTACTTGATTGTTTCAGCATATTTCCCCCCCACTTGCTTTTTCGGGCCTCAGGAGGTATGGGAAAAATAGAAATATCGATGTGTGTTTTGAATTGGTTTCCGAAACAATTAAAAATGATGGGAAATGAGATGTAGACTATAACAAGTTATCAAAGAGCATTTGTATTTACATGATGCAGTAGTCGATGGCTTTTGAGATTGTTGACGTTCCTATCAACGATTGCGTCATAAGGTAAAATTTTCCACAGGTCTTGTGTCTATAAAGATAGGGTAGCATACCAAGACTGTTGGTCTTTACTGTCATACTATGATATTTGGCTCAAACTATCGAAAATAAATATATGGAATAAGTAGAATTTTTTTGTGTCGGCTACTTTCAAGGAATAGACTAGAAAACCTTTCTAGAATGAGAGAGGCTTTTTTGTTCTTCATACAAGAGAAAGGTAACCATTTTTTCAAAAAGGTTTTTTAATGCTCAAAACAACTCGACACCCTTACATCTCTGGTCGCCATCATCATCTTTGAACCGCACATTCATACTGAGAAAACGTTTAATAATACTTTAAAAAATATATACTTTTGCATAGCAACCATCCACAGAGTGATTTTTTTTTTTTTATCTGTGTGGCAAAAAAAGGGCCATGGTTTCAATGAAAGTTGCCACGGCTGTGGTGTTGCGTCGGTTGAGGCTGTGAGTGTGTGACTATGTAGGGAGCGAAGGCTCACGTCCAGGGACCCAGGCGGCTGTCGGCTGTGACGCAGCAGCATCATCCCATCCACCGCCATCCCCAACCCATGACTGTGCTAATGCACGGAAGCGCTGCCGCAGTTCGGCCATTTTTCGCGCTCCGCTTTTGAGCTGCGTTCGTGTAGATGCGCCGCCATTTTGCCTTATCGTATGTCGCTTTTCTTTTTTTTTGTCTTTTTTTTTTGCGAAAGGTCTTTAAAATTTGAACTTGTTTTTGCTCTGGTTCTTAGTTTCAGTTCAACTGTGAGGTCAAGGTTAATGCGCATTTCGGTGGGCATTCATTTTTTTCTTTTCTTGTCATTAGCATTTTCATTATTTCTTTTCGCTTAATTTGGTCTTCATGTCCGTGTAGGTCGGGACGTAATCCCTGTCCGGAGCATGCGGTACCCAGAGAGAGCCGAGGAGGATTAAAGGGAACCGCCGAGACCCCGCCTCTCGTCGTCCAGGTCGGACCACTGGTAGGTTTCAGCACGTCGAGCCGTCAGCGACGGAAAGGCCCTTCGGCTGGCTAGCGCTCTCCCGGGCAGAGCCGCGAGGAGGCTGCTCCAATAGCACCCAGCCAGCAGGTTTTTGCCGCTTGAAGGAGCATGTTGCCAACGTTCTCCCTCTGCTCCATCATTTGGCTCAACCGAGGCATCAAGCTGAGGAAAGTGCTCCAGCGCTCCACCACCAACTCCGGTCAACTCTGAGAGACGTTCCTGCCACAAGCAACAACGAACACAGCGGCGGTACTCTCAACCCCCCCCCCCTATTTTCTTTTGGAAATGCTTCTAAGCTTCGGGTGACTGTATTCTCCCTCCCCTTTCCCCCACTCCTCCCCTAAGCCACTGTACTCAACACCACCGTTTCTGGGGGGGTGAAAAAAAAGAAATCCTGTAGAGCCATAAAGAATAAGTAGCATTTGGACCCATAGTCTGCCATCTTATCTCCCTCCCCTCCTCTGGTGGCCATTTTGTTTCCAGCCTCCAAAATCTACAAAATGGCGGCTGAGGGTTTCCAGTACCGTGCCCTCTATGAGTTCACCAAGGACCAAGAGGAGGACCTGGACCTGCAGCCCGGGGACCTGCTGACGGTCAGCAAGGCCTCACTGCTCTCCATGGAGAGCTACCAGGACGGGTGCATCGAACACCCCGAGCGCCTCGGCTGGCTCCTGGGCTTCAACGAGCGCACCAAGCAGCGGGGGGACTTCCCGGGGACCTACGTGGAGTACGTGGGGCCCGTGAGGATCGGACATCCCTCCAGCCAACCCCGGTCCCAGCGGCCCCTCCCTGCCGCCCCTCGACCAGACGCATCACAAGGTAAGAGGCCTTGATCTGTTGGGGATCTACTATGACTAGCTAATTGGGCAATTTTTTGATAAGGACAGTTAAACACAACAATTAAATATGTAATTTGCACGATTGCTTATTTTTCAAAGCAAACAAAAATAACCTTTTGGTTGCTATTCTTGAGTTTGTGATATGATTAGACTGGTGCTGCTTACTTATTGATAAACTCTCCATTCGTGGCCATTAAAGGGCCCCTATTTTACCACCAGGTGTGAGTGTGATTAGCCATTACAAGTAGTGGCTCAATGGCCGATGGCGATATTTAGAGAGCAGGGCGGTTGATGGCCGATATATAATGGCGGTATCATGTTGTTAATTTTCTTTGTATCTGATAAAATACAACAATTTAATAACAAAATGAGACACAAAATAGCTCGACTTAAAATAACATTAATTTAATATTAATGAAATTGTCTGCATTGTCTCTGTCTGTATCAACTAAATACATTTCCACGCAGGTAATCAAAAAACGAAACTTTATAAAAAAACAAACTTATAAATTAAAAATAAAAAAAGTTAACGGCATTTATCAGCAGATAGGAGCAGGGGGTAGAAAAGCAGAAATAACTTGTCAGACTTTTTCAGAAAAAATAACTTCTCAAAACAGCTACTGTGCGTTTCATCTCTTCTATTTATCTATCTGTGCACATTACCTATCGGCTGAGCAAGGCTGCCTTTCTTCTGACACATCATATCCGTTACATTTCCATGGCAACCAAATAACTATATATCCATCCTCAATGCGCCCTGCGCACACATCTTGCGATACTATCCAAATGCGCAAAGGAGAATGTACACATTATTTATTACATTTACGCTGTTCTCCTCATTATTTCAGGTGATGCCCAAATAGTAACAATCTATCGATAGGAGGACAGGGTTTATCTCATGTTATTCCAAGCTCTTTGATTCCATTGTGTAATGGATAGCTGCCACACACATGGCCAGTCAGCAACACAGCCTCTGAATGGTCGACAAGTCAGCAACACAGCCTCTGAATGGTCGACAAGTCAGCAACACAGCCAACACAGCCCTTCATTGCCCTGATAGGGCAATGAAGGCATTATGGCTGCCAGTGCAACAATAATCATTTTTCGACATGGAAAAGTGGATAAATAATCGCCGAAGAAATTCATTGTTGGATTTATCATTATGGATTTATTGCACAAAGTCTCCAAAAAGACACTGCAGGGGTTACGATCGCACCGGAGCCACTCGTTCATAATCACTTTTTTCTGCCTAGTCTTTATAGACTAGATAGTTTTGGATACAGGTCATACTTGCTAACCTTAGTTAGCATACAATGAATAGGAAACGGTAGAACAGGTCCCAAAAAACATTTACATTGCTCCACAAGTCTGATTGCAAATAGGTCAATGGCAAATTGAACTAGTGGACCTGGTGCATGTCTATTAGTGAGCAGATCTTAGCTAATGGCATCATTGCTATCTTCTTAAGCTCCTCTGCCCAGTTGCCCAACTTGGGAGAGTTTGGGTAGGGCTTTCACTTTGGCCATGACCGCACACTGACCCCCTTAATCTATACTTAAGACGCGTCATAAGCCTCACCTCTATAGGAAACGCAGCTAAACGAATTCTTCCCTCCGCTGGATAAAAGAGGGCCAATTGAACTACCGGCGAGACTGTCCCAGGGCTGTCATTGGTTGGCTTTAGAGCATGTCTCCATGGCCCCCTGTTTGCGCCACACTTGTGACCTGTAGCACCTCCTGCCTCCAGAGTGCAATCTGGAGAGGGTTTTATTTGCACACAAAAATGTGCGTCTCTCCTGCAGTGTATCCTTTTGTTGGCCCGTGACCACTCAACTCTACGGCATTCTTATTGGAAAAAGGAAAGTATTGGGAGGGGAGCATGGAGGTGGGAGCAGTTGGGAGCTACAAGTACTTGAAGTGGCCATGAAGTATCTTTATATATTACAAGGGTCTTAACTGTTTTGACACTGGCCATTAAATGAATCACCGATTATCAGCAGTGTTTTTTTTTATTATGTCAATATCGGCCTTTCGGCCTTTTAAAGTGTCAGATCTTGTTTTCAAACTTGTAAACACAGTGGTGCATTGTAGGGAAAGCCCACAGCAGTGGCTGTTCTTGGACCCATTTCTATTTGTGATCGCTGAAATTGTTATTATCAGTTGAGCTGATGGGGATCTTTTTGATCCAAAACTGCCACCAGGAGCAGTTAGTATGATTTTATTTTTAAAAAAAGGATAAAAGGATGAATTGACCGTAGCTCGAAGAATTATGTCAAACTTGAACGTTGAACAGCTGAAAAAGCTTTGTTTTTACACATCTTTCAACACTGACCTTTAGACTGTAATATGAATATTATTATTCACATTGTGTACATTGAATCATGTTCAATAGGCACCATTAAACTGTGGCTGTGATTCCAACACAAACATCTCATTGGCTTCGGTTAGCCTATCTTGAGTGAGCCTAGCCTCTAAAAAAGCCTCTCGTCATTCCTTGCCAAACTCTCCCCACATATCCAATATTTCTCCAATTGTATTTATTTTTTCATTCATACCCCCCTTTATTACCCTTGACTCCGTGATTCACGACCTCCTTGTATGGAGCTCGGAGTCACAAGTTTGCTGGGCCAAAATAGATTAAACAAAAAAAACCTTCTCTATCCTGCTGCTAATGTGATATGTTCCAGGATGAAACCATACATTCCTCCCCTGTCAAAAGCCATATTGTCTTTTAACTCCTCCATGGGTTCTCGCTTTCTCTCTTTTCTTTTTGACAGTTGGGCTTAGTAGCACTCTGAGCACGCTCAGAGCCAGTGAACTCTGCTTTACCTCTGGTAGGAGGCCATTGACTATTCATAATGTAGCACAAAGACGCACTGGGCTTCGTTCTAATGTATACGTTTTTAAATTCAGGGGGGGGGGGGCGGAGTAGGTGTCGAATTACCAGCGATATGACTTGTAAATACGACTCGGGTGGGAGTTCTTTAACAATATCGCATGGGCAGATTAAGATAGCTGAAGATTTAATAGTGGCGGAAGGGGGTGGTCGTGGGAGGGTTCGGTCGACCCTGGGAAACATCGGTATCAGCAGGGAATGGCTGTTATAGGCCAGACGTCCAAGCTGTGAATGTACAATAGTTCTTGCCCCGCTGGTTTTTCAGCAACATTTTTATGGGCTCTGTAGGCTGTCAATCACTGTGCATTAGGGCTGAGCAATTTTATCGATTCTGCGATATAAATCGATATTTTGTTTCCCAATAAAGTATCGATTTTAAGCCGCTAGTATTGATACATAAATCCCTTTCATATCCCCCGTGTTTACCCCATAGACTGTAGACCGTTCGCTTTGCAGGAAGAGCGATTTGGTCCGCCAGCCGCTAGTGTCGCTGTAGAGCAAGTTACCCGTCTAGATACTCTCTTTGCACAGACGCCGACGTCTACCTCTACCTGTTTGCGGAGTCAGAGCGAGGAGAAAATGGCGGCGAATATAAATCCAGCACCTAAAAACAGATGTAACAGAGCCGTCTCGTTGCCTCTTTGCGAATCAAGAATCAATCCTGGACTTTTCATTTGTCCGTCACATTTTAATAATATTAATATTAAATAAATCAATTTCCCCGCCCCCACCCACCTCCTGTCTTAAATGGCGAGTAAGGTGTGTGTGTGTGTGCGTATGCGTGTATATATATATATATAGATATATAGATGTATATATGTATATCTATACATATATATTAAAAGAATCTGTTCAGAACAGGCCACTTGCTGCACTTTTTAACTCTCCATTGTTAATTGTAACACTGCACTTTATTTACTTTTCAAAGGCTTGTAAGCTACAGTTTGCACTGTTTCAATAAATGGAACTAATTTTCTCAACACATCTTTGATTCATTTTGTCCAGCATTTGCAAGCTGTAGACTCTCTGTCCAGTCAGACACATATTGTGTAATTGATGTTTTTAGTTTTCAGTTAAATTAATTCAATCCAAGTAAATGGAACACTCACAAGATGTCACCAAAATCACACTGTACCTTTTAAATCTTTCAGAAAATGATGTAAGTGTATCGAATTATATCGAATCGTATCGAATCATATCGTTGACTGAATATCGTGATATATATCATATCGTGAGCTGAATATCGTATAGCGTATCGTGAGATTAGTGTATCGCTACAGCCCTACTGTGCATGGGTACGCTGCAAAAAAGAAAAGAAAAAAACAGGAAGAAAAAAAAGAAAAACAATTACGCACGCTACTCGTGTTTTGGGTAAAAGTTGCTGGTTTTAGCGACAACATTAAGATTGGCTTTGCTGGTTGTCAATCACTGTGAAACCAACCTACACTGCAAAAAAACAACTCATTCTACTTGTGCTTTTGTGTAAAAGGAAGGGTGTAAAGTGTGGAGTTGAACAAGGTCAGGATGAAGCTACAGAACCTGGTGGTGGTGGTTCCAACAGAGACACTTGAGGAGACTACAGACCTCTCCCTCAGAGGAGGAAGGACTCTAGAGCACCACTTCTCCAGTCTGGGGATCCAGTCCCGACCGCAAACAGTTCAATTTCTGAAGGAAAGCAGGGCTCAGCAGTGTTTCCCATACATGCATCCAGCACTGGCGCAGCGCTGCTGCTGGATTACTAGCACCACTGCAATCAGCCATATATATATACGTATATATATATATATATATATATATATATATATATATATATATATATATATATATATATATATATATATATATATATACATACAGTGTTTCCCCTACTATGTATTCAGCAGTGGCGCAGCGCCACTGCTGGAAAATCAGCGCCACTGCAAAAATCTTCACATGATCGGTATTTAGCACAACTACAACGTCATCTTGAAATTGCCAAGCGTTAAAGGGGAAATGAACCCAAAAACAACACTATGCTCCAACACTATATTTCATCACATGAATAAAGTTGATTGTGCTGCCATCAAATGTACTAACTCCATATAAAAAAGAAAAGAATTTAACGGCTACAGTAACGGTGATTTGACGCCTCATCAAATCACCGGAAGAAAAATGCAGGACTACAAGTTATGAGCGTTCTGAATGTGAATCTTCAGGAGAGCAGCCCTCTCGGACACACACACACACACACACAGGGGTTGAAATAAGGCTGTTTTACTCGCCAAATGCGAGTAATTTTTGTATTTGTCGAGTAATTTATGAAGACCACTCGCCACTCTGGCGAGTAATCTAAGAATTCGCCGCGATTGCCGCGGACCCGCCAGCAACGGACCCGCTAGCCGCGGACCCGACCGCGCAGCACCCACCGCCGTCTACAATCGCTGTTACCGCTGTTTTATTATCATCCGCACTCCCACACCGTCACCGGGGCTTCATAGTAATGTGTCCGAATAGAGCAGCCCTCTCGGACACACACATGCTGTTACCGCTGTAACATGCTGTTAACCGCGATTGTAGACGGCGGTGGGTGCTGCGCGGTCGGGTCCGCGGCTAGCGGGTCCGTTGCTGGCGGGTCCGCGGCAATCGCGGCGAATTCTTAGATTACTCGCCAGAGTGGCGAGTGGTCTTCATAAATTACTCGACAAATACAAAAATTACTCGCATTTGGCGAGTAAAACAGCCTTATTTCAACCCCTGTGTGTGTGTGTGTGTCCGAGAGGGCTGCTCTCCTGAAGATTCACATTCAGAACGTTCATAACTTGTAGTCCTGCATTTTTCTTCCGGTGATTTGATGACGCGTCAAATCACCGTTACTGTAGCCGTTAAATTCTTTTCTTTTTTATATGGAGTTAGTACATTTGATGGCAGCACAATCAACGTTATTCATGTGATGAAATATAGTGTTGGAGCATAGTGTTGTTTTTGGGTTCATTTCCCCTTTAAGACAACATTTTCAATATTTTTTGCCCCAATCAATTTCTACCAATAATGTAAATAAAAGCTTAAAATTAACACAAAAGAAAAACATGAGTAATCCTGTCTAAAATTATAAAATCAAGATTTCTGTTTCTGACCAGTTCAAGGTACGTGCTCCAATATTAAATCTGTTGATGGTATATTATATTTGTCTCAAAATGTCCATTTCTATCCACAAAACTTGCCAGAAGTTATGGTTTAAGGGGTTATAAAAAAAAAAAATCTTCCGGAGGTGAATGCCCCCAGACCCCTGCGCGCCGCCGCGTGCGGCTTGCCTCCGTTACGTAACAGCACCACTGCTGGAAAAATTTCTAGGGGAAACACTGATATATATATATATATATATATATATATATATATATATATATATATATATATATTGCACCCCCCTCAATTGTTGGTACGTTGCCATTATTGTCATTGGGAGATATTGTGGAAAAATACTGACAGCAAATTAGTGTTCTGCTCTAGAAGAATAAAAAACGCATGACGATAGGGCTGGGCGATCGAAATTTGATCACGATTTCGATTTTGGCTTCTCACGATCATGAAAACACTGTAATCGAAGAAAAATGATTAATGTGCCGCCGCGCAAATTAAGGCCGCAGTATACTCGCCGTTCCCAAGCTGTCACGCGACAATGTGACGTCAAAATGATGTAGATCTCGCCGGCGAGATCCGACAAAGCGGAAACAGAAACACGGACGAGTTCGAAGGCACATTTTAATGCGCCTGCTCATTTCCACTGGGGCCGTGCGCCGCGGTCACCGCTGCTGATCGCTGCCACTCTAATCAATGAAAGCATTTCCACCGGGCCGCTGCGGAACGTCTCAGCAGCGTCCCAGGAGCACCGCACCGCAGCGCTGTCATTCCGTAGCGTTCTGTTTTGGCTTCTTCCTTTATATGTTCTATTTTATTGTGTGGTGTAGGCCTATATTTTTTCGCTAATAAATCGTGGTTTTACGTAAGTGCTGTCTACTGTTGTTGTGGTCAAAGACGAGTGGAATTATGTGGCTGAAAAACTATCTCAAAGCGGCAGTAAGTTATAAAATAAAAGTATATAAGATGATCATTAAGTTATTAAGATGGATGCCTACAAACACTATTCATATGAGAACTGCTGCCATACACTGGACTGTTGATGGCTGACCAGGTGTGGCAGTGATGTAGAATAATAGCAATGTAAAGTAATAGACATAATGCTGTATAGTGAGAGACATCCCGGTGAACTAAACCTTAACTGAATATCTAATGATGTGTAAGAAATTAAAGACACAGGGGTACCAGTATTAGTATATCTCTTCTTCTACTGCGTAGAAATAGCAAAGTTGGTCACCTTTCCTCAGTGGCGCCACCTCTGTTCAGGAGAAGACTGCAACTACTATCGCGCCCACCAGCGCGAGTATAAATAGTTACGGCGCTCCCGTGACGTCACATTGTCGCACGACAGCTTGGGAGCTATTATTTTTATTATTATTTTTATATATATATATATATATATATATATATATTTTTTTTTTTACTTTTTTACTTGTTACTCATTTATTACTGGTTGTTTTTCTAAAAGTTATATTTAAAGTTGAGTTTTGGTGGTGCAATAAACACTTTTTTTGAAATCAATGAATAATCGTGTTTATTAATCGTGATTTCAATATCAATCAAAATTATCGTGATTATTATTTTTTCCATAATCGCCCAGCCCTACATGACGATACTGTAGGTGGCATTAGCTCATGAACATGAAATGTAGGAAGCATAAAGAGAGAAAAGAACCACAAGTGACTTAACAATAGAAAGTAGCCTACATATTTGATTGTGTAGAACAGGACCAACAGTATTATGAAACCCAGATAATGGGATGGCTACAAATTGCAGCCTTAAAAGTTTAAACTGTATTTGTGCTAACATTAATGGCAAAAAAAATGGCTCACACATATTGCGCTCGCATGGTATTTCTTATGTTGTATTGTTATATTATGTTGTATTGTCATACCGTTATGTTATATTGTTATACCATTATGATATGTTATATTGTTATAACATTGTATGAGACCATTTCTGTTGGAAAGCACCAAAACCCTACTGGAATCACTGATCACACTAAAACCCCCCTGCACCCGTGCACATCAGCACTGTGCACATCAGCACCGTGCACACGCACATCAGCACCCTGCACATCAGCACCGTGCACATCAGCACCGTGCACACGCACATCAGCAACGTGCACACGCACGTCAACATAGTGCACCTCACACACGCCTTAGCACCGCTGCTGGAAAAAATCGTAGGGGAAACACTCCCCAGTCCGAGTAGTGGATTGTAGATCAGAGATGGATGGGGCTGGAATATATTTGCTTCCCCTGCAGAGAGGGGAGAGCAGTGGTTTGTGTGGACTTGTATAAGTATAGCTATAGTTTAAGTATAGCTATCGGTAGGATGGTCCAATGACTGCTTATAGAGTTGACTTTATGAGCAGTTTTGCGCATAGGGGCAGCATTATGAAGTGAACAAGGAGGGGGGGGGGGGGGGGGGGGGTGGTTGGTCATTTGGGTTGCGGAATAACCTTCATATCAACATCCCTTGGGAGTCTTATCAAGTATAAAAATAGTATTACCTTTTCAGATTATATAACCAAGTTGTGGCTCTCGTACCCAGCTGTTGTATTTCAAACTGCTCGACTTGAGAAATTGGCTGTGCGCAGTATTCTGTTAACTTGCTTTCAAATGAAATCAAATGATGATAATGGTTTGGCTTCACAGAAGTAAAATGCATGGGGTGCAGGGCCTGCCTATCTGTCTCACAACCACAGACAGCAAAATGCCGTTCGTTATTGCTCTTGTTTAGAAAACACACTCACTTTCACAAAGCTACACCCAATTAATCTGTTTAGCTCCATGCAAGAACCGTGCGTAAGTAAAGTAGCACATAGAGAGCGGTTAATGTGTCTGCAGTGCTGGTTTTGCCAACAGTTTAACTTTATAGCAACTCTGTAGCAGAGAATAGCTTTATAAAACACTTCAACGGTGTAGCGTGAGACGGTGACTGCGAATCGGCTTCATTCCCTCGGCACCCGGGCCAAAACGTTTCTCAACTTGTGGCGCAGCAGAAATAATCCTCACAGAACCCAGGCCCAGTTTTGTTTTCCCTCCCTCCCTCCCGCTCTCTCTCTTCCTCTCTCTTTCTCTCTCTCGCTCTCGCTCTCTCTCTAACTAACCCTCTCCCTGGCCTCACTTTTTACTGCCTGCTGAAGTGAACCATGGCTTGGCATTTTTGCAAACTCCTCCCCCCCTCATCTCCCCCCTCCAGCTCACCCCCAACTCCCCTTACACCCAGTATTGCCTTCTCCCTCATTGCCTCCCCCCTCCATTTCTCCTTGTGTCTCTTGTGCCCTCTCTGGTTCTCTCTCTTTCTCTCCCTTGCTCTTTTTTCTCCCCCCCATCTCTCTCTCTCTCGCTCTCTCTCTCACAAACGTGTCTGATACTTTATCTCTCTCTCTCCTTGCTTGCTTTCACACACCCACTGTCTCCCATTCTGTTCTGTTCTCTTCACTCACTCTTTCTGATTCACATACTTATCCAATAACTCTCATGCTCTCTATCTCCCTATCATTCAGATTCACATGTCTGATGCATGTGAATTTCTCGCTCTCTTATCTCACTTGTCACTCAGATTCACATGTCTGATGCTGTCTCTCTCTCTCTCTCTCTCTCTGTCTCTCTCTCTGTCTCGGGGCAGCAATAAAACATGCAGCAGGGCCAGTTCTGAGAACTGCGAGGCCTCCAGTCCCTCTCTCGCTCCACTCCCTGCTCCTTACCAGGAAAACACTTTCAAAGAAGCCGAGGGGGAGGGGGGGATGGTGGGGGGAGGGAGGGAGGAGGGGGTGAGACAGGGCTGAGAGTGAGCTTGAGAAAGAGAGAGGGAGAGAGAAAATGAAAAAGATAGGGACCGAATGAAAGAGTGGTGGGGGGATGGGGGGAGGAAAAAGAGAGAGAGGGAGAGAGGCTACAGTTTAAGGTTGGGCCACTTCAGCCAACTGCAAATATAGGAACCAGCTGCATTTGGATTCTGTTCCCTTCCTCCTTCCAGGAGCACGGTGGAGATTTGCTCCGCTATTCAGGGGATATTATTAAGGTAAACGGTATGAGGTGTAAATATTGTTCCTCGACATGTTTGAGGCCTCGTGTCGGTTGTTATCGCCAACAGATTAACCGATGAAATCACGTAGGAAGGGTGAAGGATATTTCTCTAAGAGGACTCGTGGGGTTTGTATCACATTGGTGCACATCCAAAGGCCAGTACAGAAAGTCAAACATATTTCCATTCAGAAAAGTAAAATGATCACGTATGTGATCATTTACAACATACAACTGACATAAGTCGAAAATAACTTCTATTCGGGATAGTCTAGTGGTAAGGGTGTTCGAGCTCATGGGTTCGAATGGGATCCGCAACCCAGCCTGTATAGGCAGCCCTGAGCAAGATGCTTAACCCCCTTTACCTGCTCCTTAATGACACATCTGAATTCACTGTAAGTTGCTTCGGATGAAAGGCATACCTGCTAAAGTGACTAAAAACTGATATTGGATCGCATTTGACAGCCGCACGCCATCGCACCGCTCGTTTCACAACTAGGGGGTGTGTAGGATAAATCCTTGGCCCCCGCAATGCCCTTGGGCCCTGTACATGGGGGTGGGGGGGGCACCTGTCCGACTTGGATCTTTCTGTACACGCTTTGAAGGCCTGTTGCGACAGGAGGGGGTCCGTGCACACCCATGATGCATGGGCCTTTCGACGCTCTCGCGAAGCAGTGAACACGTTTAGTGTGAAACCTGACCGTCGCGGTGGGCACAGTGTCACACACATGCATGCACACACCATACGTGAACCACACGCCACGCGTGTTTGTGAACACTGTCTCTTGGCTACAGTTTGATTTCCTCCACCATCTTTTTTTTCCTTTCGATTGGTATAGTTTTAGCACAAAATGTAAAAACAACAAACTAGAACTTCAATTTTGTCAGCCGCCATTTTCATTTTATCTTTTTACAATTAATAAATCCATTAAATATTAAAAATAAAACATCTGCACATAATTACAATTTATTTTCATGAGGTTCAATATTGGTTTCTGGATCTTTCATTTAGGAATCACTGTACTTAATCACTGATGGACTATCAGAACGAATAATAAAGTCTCCTCTCTTCTCTCTGCTCTCTTGCCTTTATCTTGTAAAATATATTTGTTAAGTTGTGCAGTATGCTGCCATTTTACAGATACCTTCATGATTCTTTTTGTGTTTCTGACTGTGTACTGTGTAGGCATCACAAGTAGAGAGAGCGAGAGCGGGTGAGAGATAAGGAGAGGGAGAGAGCGAGTGAGTGTGTGTGGGAGAGCCAGCCTTGTGTGTTACATAACAGCACACTGATGAAGAAGATACAGGGAGGCAAATATTTAGCTTCTCATAGCTCTGCCTCGCACAGTCACTGTTGGACCGGGTCACCGCACTTATCAAGATGGCCGCTTCAAACCGTTTTGTGGAGGAGCACACATAACGAGCCACATTCATCGCATTTTCACATCTAAAAATAAAACCTTAAAGGGACTACGTGTAGGAATTTTAAATGCATACATTGCTTTAAATTACTAATATATGAACAGATTGTAATTTAACTTAAAGAATTAGACCCCAGCTCTCTTCGTTGCGTAGAACTGTTATATTTGAACCAGGCCGGTTTGGCCAGGAAAAGGGAAGGTCTGCAAAAATGGCTGTTCTTTCATAACTTTTTAATTTCTACAACGTTTATTTATGATTATAACTAACATTAGTTTATGATTGTTATTGTCTCAACCCAGTGCTCTGAATGCACAAGCTTGAACAGGCTGCAGTTCACTTATCAGCCAAAAGGGCCAGTAATGAGTAGGAATTTCCTTTAAAAAAAACTAAAAACAATCATGCATTTTTTTTGCACTACAATCAATACAGGAACGATGCGATTCTAGAAAACGTTAATCCACTGCCTTTGTCTGCGTTGCTGCTTGTTTTTAAAATGCTGGAGTCCGAAAAAAACTCTAAAATACTAAAATACTCTCATTGTTTTTTTAGTTGTTCTGTCCCTATCTCTGGGTTTTGTGGTGTAGTCCCAGGGAATGTCCAGTCATGACCACCAACGGATACCATCGACCCCGCTACAAGGGAAACTTTCTGCAGTAATTGACTTAAGTTGCTGTTTCCTTTCCATCTCCTCTCTTTCTCTCTTTCACTTTCCTTCTCTCTCTCTCCCTCTCTCATCTTCTCTCTCTCTCTCCCCCCAACCCCCCACTCTCTCTTGTGTGTTTTTCTAAAATTGCCTCAAGAGTCGAGGGTCACAGCTGCTTTTCGAAGGAGACAATAAAAATGTCTGAAATTGAAATTATTATGATTTATAAGCTCCACAAATGAATTCAGCACTGGCAAAGATGTGTTCATTTTGTGGGAAGCAAGCGAAACCTGAAAAAAAAGTGATGTATCTCTATTTACTTATTTTGACTTAAACAAGTGTGTGTGTGTGTGTGTGTGTGTGTGTGTGTGTGTGTGTGTGTGTGTGTGTGTGTGTGTGTGCACACGTGTATGTGAGCACATTGGTGCCCACATGCCCATCTGTGCGTGCCCTGCTTGGCTGTGTGTGTGTATTTGTACAACTTCCATTATAGCGAGTAACATGGCAACCCTTCATCCCCCCCCAACCCATCCACCTCCCAAACTGTTGGAATACATTTGTTCTGTGGTTTCCTAGTCTATATTTGTGCCTATTTCCCTGTTATGTTTGATTTTCCTCTCTTATTGGCTGTGGCCCATCTGACCTCAACTGTATTTTTGAGTTTCATCAGGATTGGCTCTCGGCTGTCTCGGATGAATCGCAAAACTGCTGTACTCTGCCCTCCGGACAGAGCCGCGTTACTCTCTTCTTCCAACGCCATGTTTTGACACCCTGTCTTAGCTGTGCATGTTTTGTCTTCTCTGCGTCCACTGATATTATTTGATGAATTAAAATGGGAAAACCATTTCCATTTTGAAGAGAGTCTCACATTGGCCCTCTCCCGGTTGGTTGCGGTATCCGTTGAAGTCCACCCATTAACGTTGTTTGACAAAAATACTATTTTGATCATCCCTGTTAACACCCACCTTTGCCTACTAATAGTTGTGCGGGTGAACATAGCAAGCTCTACTAATTCAAGAGATTTTATTTGTCACATAACCATACAAGTACGCATAGTGTAATGTTGTGGAGATAAAAATGTGTGTGGGTGAATTGGTTAAGCATGGCATTAACATTTCCAGGGTTAGGGGTTCGATTCCCACTGTGAACCCCCATGCTAAGAATGTATGCACTACAGGGTGTCTACCAAAAGGCACATTTGTTTTGTATTACCATAGAAATCCCACGCTTTGTACGCTTTACAAAAGGAATTTGTTCGATTCGATTTATTTCTGGACTTTGTTTATTAGTTTGTCAAACAAAAGAAAAGCTATATATGTATTATCTTTCAGTTATCAAACTACTTAAAGTCTATTTGTCCACTGTTTCTATCAGTTAGTCAAAAGAAAAAAAAATCTTTCTCTATTAACAAGTTATCAAACAACTGTCCACTTCATTTAGCACATTTCTGGGAAAAGCGGCTAAGAAAATTTTGGCTGGAGGGGGGTCTGTAAAATGTAGCTGTGCAAGTTAAATTAGTTGTGACATTCAAGTTTTTTTGGGGATTGAAACCTTGGTGGAAAAACCAAAGAACAAAAGTATACTAAGTTGAACGCTTGTATAACTACCAGCAAATACACAAAAACATCTTGTCTTTAAGTGTGTGTGTGTGTGTGTGTGTGTGCGCCCACATGCGTTTGTGTGTGTGTTTGTGAGTGCTTGCTTGCTTGCATGTGCGTGTGTGTTTAAAGGGACGTTCCACCGATTTTGGATATTTTAATGGTCTCCAAGTTGCCTAACAAAATCCTACAAATGAAAAAACTGCTTATAAATGTGTTCTGTGGGTCAAAATACGGCTATTTTCATTCCCAGGAATGTCCCGGTGAATGGCTTTTTACCGGGACTTCCAGTTTTTCAAAAAACTACAAGCGCTTTCTCAGCGCCCTGAGCCCACCGCTCCCGGGAAAATCTCCCTGGCCAATCAGCTCGGAGTTTGGCTCCTTGTGATTCAGTTGCCTTGTTGTTGTTTGCCTGAAAAGCTACATGAGATTTTACAACGGCTGCTAGCAATGAATACCAATCTAAGGATCAAATGCGGACTATAACTTCAGCCAAGTCTTACTGAATGGAAGAAATTACGTATATTTATTTGAGCCAGAATACACCGAAGAGGAAATCTTACAGCGGAGACGGCAGCAGGCAAAAATGTGCAACAGCGTGTTCATAGTCCTGCCGTTTAGCATCTCTCAGTCAAGTAATAAAGTTTGGCTGCATGGACAAATAGTTTTACATAGTTTTTATAAATGTAGTATAACAATTTCTAAACCACTATTTTGTGCACTTTCAGCGTCTCATTCAATGCATAAAGTAGCAATGCTTGTATACATGCAGCACAGAAGTGTTTGTGACTTCGAGTGTGAAGATGTTTATTTATGCAGTATTGCCGTTATTAAACTACAATTTTCAGAGTTTACTCATGTAGTATTAGCGAAACTGAACCACAGAAGGCTCACGAATAGGGGTGTCACGATTCTCCAAATCCACGATTCGATTTAAAGGTCACGATTCGATTCGATTATTTTTTTAAACAAATGATTAAAACGATAGAGGCGATAGAAGACAATTTAAAACAATTTCAAAATAAATACATGTTTTTTATATTTATTAATGGTTTTTATAATATATCCAGACCATGGATATATTATAATAACATGGACAGGATTGAAGAAGGTCAACAAATGTGTTTTAAAGCACAAGAGTTTAAACGCCATGTCGGACTTTCTTTTCTCTGGAGGCTTTCTTTATGATACGTGCGGTGTTATGGCAGGCAACTAACTAAATAAAATTGAGTATTTATTGATACAAAGCTTGTGGTTTTGTATTCATTACTTTATTATTATTGAAATGCAAAAAGGGACATGCATATACAGCTATTGTTTTACTCAGAGCGTTTTTGTTTGGTTTTTGGGTACATTTCGAGATTTTGGGACACTATGATGACACTAGGAGTTAATAAAAACGTGGCTGTGCCGTCGGAACGTCACTTTAAATTTGAACAAACTTGATCATAACACAGCAGCTTGTGAGGACAGTAGAGGAAGAGGAAGGCAGGGGCCCGCAAACCAAGATGGCCAGCAGGGACGAAGAGTGCACGCTGTCTGGAGAGAGAGAGAGCTAAACTGAGGGTGAGAGAAAGAGAGAGCTAACCTGAGGGTGAGAGAGAGAAAATGATGGTGAGAGAGAGAAAATGAGGGTGAGAGATAGAGGTAAAGTGAGGGTGAGGGAGAGAAAATGAGGGTGAGAGAGAGAGGTAAACTGAGGGTGAGAGAGAGAGCGAGAGAGAGGTAAACTGAGGGTGAGAGAGAGAGGAAGGGGAACGGAATGTGCTGACGCGGCGTTTCTTGTCTGAACTCCCCCAAATTAATAATCAGCAGTGGTTCAGCCCGGCCGTGCCAGGGGCAAGAGGCTGCTGCCAAACCCGGCCAGTCCACACACACACATGCGCACACACACAAACAGAAACGCACACAAACAGAAAGCCATGCACATGCGAACACACACACACACACACAGATACACATGCATGGATGCATGCGCGCACACATACACACACACACTAGGGATGCAAGAAATGCCAAAAAATTGGAATCAAATATACTGTCGAAGTCTCAACGAGTACTTGTGTACTCGTTTAGACTTTTTTTGCGCACCAGTTCAACCTGTATTTTATATAGTCCATGTGTGTTACATTCACACTGGTTTTACCTGCTTTTTACTATTGTAGAGCTAGCGGGATACACTTCTAAAAAGGGATTATTCTAGACAGGATGTTATATCCATTGGGAACATTTTGTAACGTGAGACGTATCCGGTTTAATTGCACTTTAGTTAGGCTATTGTTTAGAGCAGGGTACTTATTTCTACCTATTGTGTAGAAATATTGACCAAACGAGTGCTGCTGGCCGACCGTCTGCTGGGCAGGTAGACACCGCTAGACACACGGGACTCATACCTGTTGAATATCCAATATTTTTCTTTCTTAACTTAAAGAAACACTTGTATATATGAAACTGTTTATAGATTAACTGAACGCGGGGAACTCCACCTCCACCGCCCAACCCAATTTTAGTCTCAACAACAATATGCAACGGCAAAGGCTTTATTTTGGACTATTTAATTATATATCCTTCTTTCAAAACTTTACCAAGATATATATATCAACACAATATAAAATGTATTTATAAGATTAGTAAAAATTAGTACAAAACGATTTTCGATTACAATATTTGTGTAATCGTTTATGGTTTGCTTGACTCTTTCACTCAAATACACGTTTGCACCCCTAACACACACACACACACACACACACACACACACACACACACACACACACACACACACACACACACACACACACACGCACACGCATTGGGGCCAAATAGGAGGCACTGGTCGAGCTGGCACGCTGCCATAGGGCTTTTGCTTGTTCAGGAGTTTTGATTAAATCCTTTATTGTGCTCCACTCACGCAAAGAGCCAAGGGGAGGAGAGAGAGGAAGAGTGAGAGAGAGAGAGAGAGAGAGAGGGAGAGGGAGGGAGAGGGAGAGAAATGGGTGAAAAGAAAAAGGAAAGAAAAAAAGAGGGGGGGAGGGGAGAGAGGAATTGGATATCCCCTTCACCACCACCACCCCCCCCTCCTTCTACTTTCCCCTCTCTCTCTGTCCTTGCTCTCTCTCTCCCTCTCTCTCTCCCTCTCGCTCTCCCCCTCTCTCTCTCTATCTGTCTCCCTCTCTGTCTCCGTCTGTGTCTCTCTCTGAGTGAAAGGAAGACATTTGATTTGGTCTGTGGGAAGTCGGAGAGAGTTGAGATAAAGTTAGTTTTTTCCCTGTCGGTCAGCGGCAGTGCTGGCTCTCTTATTGTATGCATCTGACTGGATGCTATCGTTGGTCTCCTGTTCCTCTCCTCTCTATGGCGGGGCTTGCTTGTTTTCATCTGGCTCGCCTACATGTCTTTGTTATTTTCCTGTTATTATACACCAAAGTTTTCTCCCTTGTACTTCAATGTTTAAGGATTAAACACAGACACACACACACACACACACAAACCCATGTTTCCAAGCTATCCCCCTGCCATGGCTGGGTTTTGAGTCCAGGTGCTGTTAACTGTTTGTAACCCGGCTCCTCGGAGTAGCTAAGTTCACGCAATCGGACACTTGGTGTTTTGTGGACACTTTTTTTTTTTTTTTACAGCAGTAATGCTATGGCTGGGGAGGGGGGCGGCTTCGCCTTGTGTCTGCTGTGAACCCCCACCCCCCGCCCTGGCTGTATGCCAGAAGGGTAACAGTGATTTGTGTTGTTGTTTCAGCTGTGCCAGCGCCGGACCTGAGTGAGCAGTTCACACCGCCGCAGACCGCCCCCCCAGCCCTCGTCAGCCTGCTGCACGCCATCGAGAAGAGAGGTACCCCCGCCCCCCCCACCCACCACCACCCACCTGGCAGCTAGCCAAACCCTCTCTCTTTCACTGTCTCACTCTCTCTGCTCTCTATGTATATATTGAGAACTGGAACTTTTTCTCTCTCTCTCTCTCTCTCTCCTCTCTCTCTCTCTCTCTCTCTCTCTCTCTCTCTCTCTCTCTCTCTCTCTCTCTCTCTCTCTCTCTCTCTCTCTCTCTCTCTCTCTCTCGGAGGGAGATAAAGGGAGAGAGAGACTATATGTCTACTACTGGCTGTCATCGTCTTCCTTATGCACACACATACACACATGTGTGTGTACTCTGCAGTGTATTTACTGTCACATGACCTGTAACTAAGCACATGTACCTTGGTGGACGGATTGAATGTTTAAGACAGACAGTCTGCTGCGATGTACACACTTATGACATTACACTTACATGTAGTCATTTAGCACACGTCCAAAGCCAGTTATTTTTAACAACCAAAGCATGGAAACAAAAGGAAAGTGTAAAGTAAAGTGGGGAAACTACAAAAATGACCAAAGTGCCACAGAACTAAGTTTCTAAAAAAAAACAGCTGGTCAGAAACTGGAGTGTAGAGTAGCTATAGTAATCAGATAGCCGAGTTTAAAGGTCAAATGTTTTATGTTTTTGTTGATGTGTTTATACCATGGCCCGGGTGAATACTCGATTCTGATTGGCTGGAGAGGTGTTGATTATTTTTCAATAACATGCATGGCTATGACGTGATCGTAACATAAGCAGTCTTATCACCGGTCTAAAAATGAATGCGCTAAACGGTACGTTAATAACTGTCAACTTGGACCGGACTCGGATGGGACTACGTTTAGAAAGCTTTCCTGTTGCCATGTCATTACTAAGGTCGTCTCTATTTACTGGAGTAATAAGGTAACGTTACCATGTCGTTACTAAGATCATCTTTATTTACTGGAGTAATAAGGTAACGTTACCATGTCGTTACTAAGATTGTCTCTATTTACTGGAGTAATAAGGTAACGTTACCATGTCGTTACTAAGATCGTCTCTATTTACTGGAGTAATAAGGTAACGTTGCCATGTTGTTACTAAGGTCGTCTCTATTTACTGGAGTAATAAGGTAACGTTACCATGTTGTTACTAAGATCGTCTCTATTTACTGGGGTAATAAGGTAACGTCTGCATTCCATATGGATCTCATGTTAACTGACATTAGGTATTAGTTAGACCCAGGCATTAGTCAGACCCATATAGTTCTCCGGTCATTTGCCGTTTGTTTCCAGGAACACAAAAAGGAGTGCGAGCTAAAAGTTGTAATTTTAAGACAGAATTACCTCAAAATATGAGTCAACACCCTTATATTATTTTTCGATACATGCACACCTTGTCGTTGATTATCCCTGACTTATTTTTTAGTTAGGTCTCTCTCATAGATGCAGATATACTAATCTCAACAGTGCATTCTAAATTCAACATATAACCTGAAAAAGTCTTTATTCTTTATTCTTAGTCTTATTTAACCTCCGCTATCCTTAAACCACCTCATAAGACAATTGAAGGATTAACTGTATTTACATTTCCATGTAAGTCCTTAGGCCTATTCAAACGACATTATTAACAAACAGCACACACGTGCTGACTATCACAATCACAATTGCACACACACACACACACACACACACACACACACACACACACACACGTACACACATGCATATATAGACATTTACCTTCCCCTTCACTCTGTGCACACAACCTGTCTGCGTGCGCTGCCCTTCACAGCTCCCCGACAGACTGACTCTGTCTCTGCTCACCCACAAGATGTACGGTGTGTGTGTGTGCTTGCGTGCATGGCTGCGTGCCTGCGTGTGTGATACATGTGCAAAAGTGGCACATCAGTAGGATTCACCAGCAGCTTCAGTAGCTTAGGTTGTTGTTGTTTTTGATTTTTGGGGATTTTGTCCGTTTTTCCAAATGAGCCTGTATTCAACCATATTTTCTGTTGTTCTGGCACTTCAGGTATGGACTCTAAAACCCTGTACAGGACTGGCAGCCTGGCCCCAGAGAGCCCTGTGTACAGCTTGAGTACTGGTGAGTGAGCCTGGCTCCGGCCACCTTTTCCTCCTGCCTGTAGGACATTCTTCGTGGTTCAAGTCTTCCACCAGACAGTTCATCCTCTTCCCAACATAACACACCTTGGTTCAATTTTGTGTTTTGTTTTGCTGTGTACAAATACTCAATAACACAACATGACTTGACCGTTTTAAAATACAAACAAAGGGCAAACAAACAGGGAATCTTAACAACTTTGTCGGTCATTGGCTTAATTGCACTGTGATTAACTGATACATGTGTTGTGTGTGTGTGTGTGTGTGTGTGTGTGTGTGTGTGTGTGTGTGTGTGTGTGTGTGTGTGTGTGTGTGTGTGTGTGTGTGTGTGTGTGTGTGTGTGTGTGTGTTGCGCTGCAGAGGGGGAGATGTTCCAGAGCGACGTGTGCTTCCTGTCGGAGGGTGTGATCAGCTACTTGCGGGAGCTCCCATCGCCACTCATCCCAGCCTGCGTCTACCCCGATCTGCAGGCCGCCCTGCAGCAGTCAGCCGGTACGCCTTTAGCGCTTAGCACTCACACTGACCTACCATGGACAAAATGCTACGCTTCTAGTGCCTCATACAGGCTACACATCGGTGCACCTGCTGCATCCTCCTCCACCGTCGCCATGTTTGTTGTTGTCAGAAACTTTTGGCACCGTCCTCGAGTGGATGATGTATCCATGCCAACGTAAAGGACGCATGGAAGTATGTGGGCAGTGACGGTTACAACGCTTCAAAGAGACGTATCTATTTTCGTACATAAAGGGAGTATAAATGAGCCAGATGTCCACGAACACAAATGAAGAACTCACAATAATGGCACCACAATAAGTGGTGCTGTGTAATTTTTGTATTCTTGAACAACTGATTTGTTCACGTAGGCCTAGACTACTAATCGAGGCTTAAATCGAAAATTGACCATTGCTTTGAAAAATGTATTTTAATTTGAGGCCAAATTGCTCAGCCCTACTTTAAGCACATTCTCAAGAGAGGGTCTAGCTAAGCCCTCGGGGGTTCAAAGTGACTTTGTAGTTTACACTTTGTCGTAGACTCCACGCTTTTATGAAATATCAAGCAGTTTCTGTGAGGAGAAAATAATTGTGTTTATTTGGATCTGACTTACATTTCATTTTTACATTATACAGTTGCATTATATGCTATGTAAAAGAAAATGGCTTTTTTCAGAAAGTTGTTACATGGTGAGAGAATAAAATACAAATAAATAAGAAACAACACTACATCATATTGTTTCTAAGGGAATGAATGTCCTGCCTTCACGACATTAAAACATTACATGTCAAAAAGCGGTTAAGTGACTGAAGTTCAGCCATACGATGAGCTCACTGAGGCACCCCGATGACACTGCAGCTCATTCCCCTCTACAAAGACCCCGAAAGGATCTTCCCAATACCCCACTAGCATCATGATTTTAACGTTTACATGTAATTCCACATATCTTCCCAGTAAACATGTGGTCTTTGCTGCAGTGCTGCGGAGCTAGCCCATGCCGCAGTATGGACGAACTCGGTTCACCTTCTTTACTGATGAGAGAAGTGTTGAAGGACGGCCAAGCAGAGGGCAAACGGACTGTTCTGTTGGCTACCGAGAGTTTTTTTTGTTACTTGTTACTTCTATTTGATTGGGTTTCTGATGTGACAGCTCTACACGCTAGCACGCTAACGTACTTTCCAGAAAGTTGATTGCAACTGCTACTTTTTCTCCCCCCCACCCCGACTTATAACTGTTTTCAAGGTTGTAGAGCTATATATAGCTTACGGGTATCTCACTCCTTTTTATTGTATTATTTATGTCTTTAACAGATGGTGCGGTGGCCAGCAGCCATGGCAGAGAGGTGAGCCTGGTGCTGGAGAGTTCTTCCAGTGTTCCTCTCCACCACCGGCTCACCCTGCAGTTCCTCCTCACCCACCTGGCCAAGGTGGCCCAGGGCCAGGTCCACAACGGCCTGGACTCCCACACCCTGGGCCAGATCTTTGGGCCATTGCTGATCCGCCCCGGCACCACCACCCCTGGGTAAGTACAGGCCGGCACCAAACCAGGGCCTCTTAAAGCTGAGGCCAGATTGTCCTCCAGATTGTGTTGGGAGGGCGGTTTTTATTTTGGACCAGTTTGAAGGGGGTTTGTCTCAATCTGTAGCCACATAGAAAATTGTCCTTCCCTGTGTTGCGTTCACATTGAGTCATTCAGTTGACACCTTTATACAAAGCACCTAAACAAGTGGGGGAAAAAAGAATGAATGTATATTTATGTGTTGGAGCAAAGCATGTGTTCACATAAGATCATGTGCATGCATGTGTTCCTATGGACACACTGTGTTTCTATTTAATGCATGTGTCCATAGGAACACATGCATGCATTGATGTAAGTTCATGTGCATGCATGTGTTCCTATTGACACACAATGGGTCAAATAGAAACAAATGCATAAACAAATTTACCACTGTAACCCCCCCTCTCCCTCCTTCCACTGGTTTTGTCCTGTACCTTGTATTGTCATATTGTCTTTCTTGTGTATTTGTCTGTCATGGAAAATCTATAATAAAATCTAAGTAAAAAAGCAAAAACAAACAAACAAGTGAGGCAGAGAACTATCAAAGCATACTGTCCACATTTTAGCTCTTGGTTTAGTATACAAGTGAAAGGATGGACATGTGGGACAAACATCGGCTGAACTCTTTTGTTTGTGTCAGCCTGACTCTAGACGAGGAGTTCCCCGCCGTAGTGCTGGAGAGACTTCTGATGGAGATCGCCGTGGAACCCCACCTGGCGCCACCAGGTACAGCACTGCTCTCTCACACGTCAGCAGGTTATTTAAGCGATAAGCCACGCAAGGCTGTGGTTTACAGTGATTTTAGAACAGCTAGGGGGCGTTGTTAGGCACAAGATGCTTATTGCTTTTCTAAAACGGTTGGCTAAAAACAGTTACTATTGCCTACCTAGTAAGATTTCCCAAAATAAACACGCAGCAACATGTATATTGTATTTCAAATACAGTACAATATGTTCCAATGCAACCCCACTGGCTTCACATACAGTTTTTGAAGCAGTAATCTACATATGCTATATATACCTTCAACTTCACTTTGTGCCATATGTGGTCATCACAAACCACATCCATTGTACAGCCGTTGAAAGGGTTTGAGTTTTAATGAGCATGCTGTTAATGCTCTTTTGTATGGAAGGGTTTCGACTAGATGTTACTGTGTCCTTTGTTGTGTGTTCAAGTCTCCAACTGCTCTGTTAAACTGTGCACACAAGGGCCCCAAGGATCGGTGGTAAACTTTGAACCCAGTTCAAATGATTGCTGCCTTTGTATTACACTTCAAGTATTGCAGTTTTTAATTGTGTGTGTGTGTGTGTGTGTGTGTGTGTGTGTGTGTGTGTGTGTGTGTGTGTGTGTGTGTGTGTGTGTGTGTGTGTGTGTGTGTGTGTGTGTGTGTGTGTGTGTGTGTGTGTGTGTGTGTGTGTGTCGGGGTGTGTGTGTGTGCGCGTGTGTGCGTGTGTGTGTGTGTGTGTGTGCAGCTCTCCCAGCCAAGCCAGTGAAGACTAAGACGACACCACCAGCAGTAACAGATGTGTGCAGCTTGTTAAACGATGCTGAGTGGTACTGGGGAGAAATCTCCAGGTAACGACTACAATATTAATGCAATATATCTCACATGTACATTTATAATAGTATTAATTATTTAGTAATTTAGCAGACGCATTCATCCGAAGCGACTTGCATTGAATTAGTAGATAAGTTGTCCTTTTTTGACCCCCCCCCCCCCCCACCCAAAAAGCCACAGGGTTTAATCCGTAATGTCCACAATCTGTGAGCAAGGCCTACATGCCCTTAATGATTTCTATCTCAATTCACAGTAAGTCGCTTTGGATAAAAGCGTCTGCTACATGACTAACATAGTGACAGTACATGTTAGTGTCTTACCACCGTGGACTCATTGGCGGTTTGTTCCTGTGCTCTGGACAGAGAGGAAGTGAACGAGAAGCTACGAGACACCCCGGACGGGACATTTCTGGTGCGTGACGCCTCGAGCAAACTGGAGGGAGAGTACACCCTGACCCTCAGGTGAGAGAGAAGCCTCTGTTGACTCTGCTGCAGCAGGCAAACATGGAACAGAAAAGAATGAAAAAACTAAACCTGCGTGTGTGTGCGTGTTTAACATTTACATTTAGGTCATTTAGCACTTTTGTCCAAAGCAACTTACCATAAGTACATTTGTCAGGCGAACGTGCAACAATACATCGCTGTCAGTACAGTAAGGATGTCACTAGAACAAGTTTCACATACTCCCAATTGTTAAGTTAACCCATTGCTAGTATACAACAGAGATAGCTAGGATAAGATGCTAAGATACTAAGTGCTAAGATAAGTGCCATGATAGTAAGTGAAAGTGCCAGACAAGATTAGAACAACAAATAAGAACTACAAAAGGTCTAGGAGAGCTAAACCCATTCCCCAGTGGCTCAATAAACCCATATTTATTTTCTAAGCTACAATGTATTTGACCTGTGCAGAAAAAGGCAAAGAAATGCTTTTTCACATTCTGAGCAAAAGTGACACAGTCCAGGTTTCTTTTCGTTTTATATAGACAGATATGCATTCATATTAGCAAAGAAGATACTACACATACATACTATGCAGTAGTATAAACCTACAATAGTGGTGACGGTAAAAAAAAGAAACATAAAACCTATTAAAAAAAATAGGATAATGGGGATAATTATGCCTCTTTAAATAATTATGAGTCAGGACATTTGACTCTGACATCACTTCCTGCCTACCCCTTACAGGAAAGGCGGCAACAACAAGCTGATCAAGATCTACCACCGGGACGCGCGCTACGGTTTCTCGGAGCCCCTCACCTTCCTGTCGGTGGTGGAGCTCATCCACCACTACCGCCACGAGTCCCTGGCCCAGTACAATGCCAAGCTGGACACCCGGCTCCTCTACCCCATCTCCAAGTACCAACAGGTAGGGTGCCACCCATCACCCGTCCTTTCATCCAGAGACCCGGGGGGGGAAAAAACATACTGCACATATTATATTCCTCACCGTAGTTTAAACCATAGTGGGGCAGCAGAATAAGCAAAGTTATTTGACTCTCAAGACAAAAAGGTTTAGTAAAGTACTTTCTAAACCTTGTTTTAAAAAAGTGTGATAAAAATAAAGGTTGTTGTTGTTGTTGTTGTTGTTGTTGTTATTATATTGAACCTGTTCTCCACCCTGGTTTGGACCAGCTGGTGAAGGAGAACAGCATCGAGGAGGTGGGGGAGCAGCTGAAACTCTACCACGAGCAGTACCAGGAGAAGAGTCGCGAGTACGACTCCCTGTATGAGGAGTACACTCGCACCTCACAGGTACCCCCCCCATCACACATGCACAATACAACAGACACACACACACACATACACACCAAGAATGAAACAAACACTTTTTTTTATCTCTTCAACCTCCATTTTTTGTAATACATACAACATTTTGGATAATATCAGTGTATCTAACGATTATTCTAGTTTTATTATTTAATGTTATTATGTTTTGAAGAAAAAGAGTGCTGCACTGGGTCAGAAGTAAAACATCAGGTGCTCTACAAGGATATGGCCAGTGATGAAAAGACAAAACAATGACTGTCCGGCTTAATGTTGATGGAAGTCCATATTAAATCATGGATTAACCAATGCGTTTCGACTCAAAGACTCAGCGAGCCATCAGGGTTTTTATCATTCATTTATCAACCTGTAAAGGTCCTGCTCTTGTTCTAATCGTACACGGTACTCACACGCCAACTGCCTGGCGACAGTTTGTACGGTGGGCTGTAATTGGCCGCTCTCCCTCTCTCCCCGTCTCCCGCTAGGAGCTGCAGATGAAGCGCACAGCCATCGAGGCGTTCAACGAGACCATCAACATCTTCGAGGAGCAGTGTGAGACCCAGGAGCGCTACAGCAGGGAGTCCCTGGAGAGGTTCCAGCGTGAGGGCAACGACAAGGAGATCCAGAAGTAAGGCTGGGGAGGGGACACACTACTCACTACTCGGTTCACTACCGTGGCTCACGTTTCTTCTTTTTTTACACACGCTTCTTCAATTCTTTCTTCTTCCTTTTTCTATCTGACGAGTGATATCTGTTTACAATTGACTGTTTATTCCTTAGGCAGTCGCTCTTATCCATAGTGAGCATTTATATAGCGCTTTTCAAGACACGGGTGGAGTGTATGTGTGTACATCCGAACTACGATATCCTGTTCTCTACTGTTTTCTACTATTTATTTTATTATTTATTTTGTTCGATCATTTCTTTGCTTTCGCAAAATATCTCAGCTACTCTAATAGGCCCCCCCTTACAATTTCATTAACACAGGAGAGCTTGTAACATCACAATAAGTAATGTAAACCTCCAGTATAAAACTTTTTTTTTCACTTATCAAATTCATATTTTAAATTCTCCATTTTGTTTTGTCCTCTCCCAAACCAGGATCCAGAGCAACTCGGAGAGGCTGAAGTCCCGTGTGACGGAGATCCATGACAGCAAGCGTAAGCTGGAGCAGGACCTGCGGCAGCAGGTGTCGGACAACAGAGAGATCGACAAGAAGATGAACAGCCTCAAGCCCGACCTGCTGCAGCTCCGCAAGATGAGGGACCAGTACATCATGTAAGGACACACACCGTATAACGGTCCTCACGTTCTCTCTCAAACAGTAGCTTAGCTTGTATTATCGCTTGTAGTTTAGCATGTGGTACAGCTTGTAGTATAGCTTGTAGTAAAGGTTGTAGTATCGCTTGTAGTCTAGCTTGTGGTATGGCTTGTAGTATAGCTTGTAGTAAAGGTTGTAGTATAGCTTGTAGTTTAGCTTGTGGTTTAGCTTCTGGTATGGCTTGTAGTATAGCTTGTAGTTTAGCTTGTAGTTTAGCTTGTGGTATGGCTTGTAGTAAAGGTTGTAGTATAGCTTGTAGTATAGCTTGTAGTTTAGCTTGTGGTATGGCTTGTAGTAAAGGTTGTAGTATAGCTTGTAGTAGCTTGTAGTTTAGCTTGTGGTATGGCTTGTAGTAAAGGTTGTAGTATAGCTTGTAGTTTAGCTTGTAGTAAAGGTTGTAGTGTAGTTTGTAGTAAAGGTTGTAGTGTAGCTTGTAGTTAAGCTTATAATTTAGGTTGTAGTATAGCTTGTAGTTTAGCTTGTGGTATGGCTTGTAGTAAAGGTTGTAGTGTAGTTTGTAGTAAAGGTTGTAGTATAGCTTGTAGTTAAGCTTATAGTTTAGGCTGTAGTATAGCTTGTAGGTTATTTTTTGTTTTGCGGTACCTGATGTGCACGATAATTGCCACACTGGTTTTTCAAAGCATAGTTTAACTTTGTGTTTTTAATTATCACAAAATATGTGTGTGTGTGTGTGTGTGTGTGTGTATGTAAATATGTACACACTTAATATTAGGATTGCACAATATATAACATTGATAATTATATGAAAAATGACACAATTTTAAATTTTAAAACCTTCGTTAGTGCACACTAACTATAATGTTTGTTTTTTTTAGATAAAACTTACCCATTGTATTTGTGTTTTATCCATATGGTGCAACTCTGCATGATGTTGAATTATTGAGTGCTTGTATTGAACTATGAGATGCTCTGGCTCTGCAGATGGCTGACCCAGAAAGGGACGAGGCAGAAGAAAATCAACGAATGGCTGGGCATTAAGAACGACGCCGATGAGTAAGTCAACAGACTTTTAAAGGAAGGAAAAAATGTATTTAAATATTTTTAAAAAACTAATTTGATAACAGGACTGGAATTTTTTTTAAATCAAATGAAAAGTTACATGTTACCGTAACTAAGCGTGTTTTCCCATCTCCAGCTCATACTCGCTGGTGGAGGAGGACGAGTGCTCGCCGCACCACGACGAGTGCACCTGGTACGTAGGAGACATCAAGCGCACACAGGCGGAGGAGCTGCTCAGAGGCAAATGTGACGGCACCTTCCTCATCCGCGAGAGCCAGTCACAGAAGGGCTCCTTCGCGTGCTCTGTCGTGTGAGTTACTTTATCTATATATTTTATCTTGTATCTGTTTTAATAACATTATGTATCTACTTATTTCATTGATTATTTTGTATTCATTGTTTACTATTTTATTCAGTGATTTTGTTATTTATGTATGGATTTATTTGTATTCAAATGTTTTGCCCTGCTTTCCGCAGTGTGGACGGCGACCCCAAGCACTGCGTGATCTTCCAGACAGCTACGGGCTACGGCTTCGCAGAGCCCTACAACCTGTACCCCTCCCTCCAAGACCTGGTGCTCCACTACAAGAACGTGTCCTTGGTCCAACACAACGACCAGCTGAATGTAAACCTAGCCTACCCGGTGCTGGCCCGCTCCCAGAACCAGAACCAGCATCCCAGATGAGCTAGCAGGACCAGCACAGTACAGTAGTAGTACACACACCCCCACCCCCACCCCCAACCCAACCCAGGATGGAAAGCTTCAAGTTCTTCAAACTCATTCTCAGTGACGAAAAAAAAAAAATCAAAGACAAAAAAAAAAGTGAAATCCACCATTTTGTGAACAATGGTTCTTAATCTGTTGTTAAAATGGCCGGCATGATTAGATTTGCCAGCGGGCACGGTGGTTCGCCAGTGTTAGGCTGGCGGCTGGTGCTGATTCCACCCTGATGATTTTAACCATGAATTCAGCATTTTAAAAACAAGAAAATAAGCACACAACAACAATGAAGACCTGTACAGTTTCCTTGGCCAGCGACACAAGGAGAGAGAGAGAGAGCGAGAGAGAGAGTTTTCCCGCCATTAGACAGCCATAACTGTACAGAGTCAATTACAATAAGCAAACAAAACTACAGTAAATTACCTTTGGTACAAACAAAAAACTCCTAATACCAAGTGATAGACTTGATAGTGTTGGTGATAATAGTCGGAGGACTATAGGTAAGCAAGCAGAGCACGATTTAAGCCCTTCTGTCGAGAGCCGGTGCTGTAAAAAAGACACAAGGAAGACGGAGGATAAAGACGGACTGATTGACACACAAGGTGGAAGGGGGGAAAGATTCAACGGGGCGCTTTTATTTTTTATTTCATTTTGTTTTGGCTTTTTAATGCCTGGTTACTGTCTTTAGACAAAGGCCTGAACCGTCAGGCTCCCCCCCCCCACACACCTCCCAGATAACGCTGACTTGGCTACACACAGGCTGCTCGCGTTGGTCTGTTGACACTACTACCGTAGGAAGAAGTTGCCTTGGACAGGGTGGGGGTGAGATGATGCTGGATAGGGTGGATCAGCTGGGGGGGGGGGGTCTTAAAATGGATGGATTGCGATTCAAAGCGTGAAAAAGTGCCATAGTTGCAGCCTTGAACGACCACGAGCCCCCGAGTTTCCAGGACAAGCAGAGGGCGACGTCAAGAGAGCGGACATTTAAGGAGTGGGGGCAAACGACAGGTGAGGGGGACGGACGGTTAGACGGAGAAGGCCTACAGCTTTAAGAAAAAGAAAAAAAAGACATATATATTTTTAATGAAAAAAGATCTTTATTATTCGCTGTGGCTTCATGTCATGCTCTCTCTCTCGCGCTCTCGCTCTCCCGCTCTCCCTCTTTCGCTCTATCTGTCACTGGGCCTGAGTTTGTTGATGAGGTACACGGCAGAGTCACGTGGTACATGTGTGCTATATTGTGAGTATACAGTTCATTGTAATCACAGTACACTAGATAGCGTGGTACGTTGATAAATGCAGTTATATATGCTCCAGGATTCCCTCCCTACTTAAGTCCCAGCTTGGGGAGAGTCTCCTGAACCAGCCCTTATTTCTTTCTTTCTTTCTTTCTTCATTTCTTTCTTTTCTTCCATCTGTTTTAATACTGTAGCGACCTTTAGTTTATTGGGACTAAAAGACATAACTGTTTGTGATCCTCCGAAAAAGTGTTTATAATTTCTATATGCTAATGACTTTACGAAGCATCCATCTATGATGTGATTCTCGTGTCCTATCCGGTACTGTATTTGCTTTGTCTCTAGCTAGGTAGACGTATTTACTGGCGCAATTGTTTTTACATATGTCTGATGATTTGATATTTCAGTTATTCACCGAACTCCCCTCCCCTCATCCCCCCTCTCTCTCTGCGCTTGACTGCTTTTTTTTTGTTTTGCTCACAGACTGTATAATATAAATAGACAGAAAACAAAAGAAACTTCCAAAAGAGAAGCAGTGCTAATAACCTACACACGCAGACACGTGCAGTCAAAATGTGATTTGGCGCAGTTTCATTGCTGTATTTGTTTTCATGACTTTTTGTTTATTTTCTTGCTTTTTTTTTTTTTTTTTTGGTCTGCTATGCTCTCAGATTCTGTCGTCGGGGGGTGCTCAGTTCCCAGCTAATATGAGCCAAAATGAAGGATGTCTTTTCATGTAGCACAAAAAAAAAACGAAAAAGAAAACCAATCCTTTACCATTTATCATGGCCACATTGGTCTAATGATGATCTAGTACAGCATGCATGGAGTCTTTCAACAGGCTTTCCTCTTAGCCCTAGTGCTTCTCACTTGTGCTGTTTGTGTGTGTTTGTTTGCGTGTGTATGTGTGCGTGTTCAGTGCATACGTGTTGTAGTTGTAGGGCTATGCACAAGACGGTAGAAACGTGGATAGGAATAGGGTTTCACTTTTTTTGCAGCAAACATCCCCAGGGCAACTTCCTTCCACGAATTAAGTCATTCATTAAGTCATTAATTTATTCATTCATGAATTTCCTTCCATTGTGAGACAACTGCGTGGATTTGAGGAGCGTACCGTCTCTAGTCTGTCTAGTCTGTCTCTTCTTCAAAGCACAGTTGAAGTTTTAAGCAGGAAACAGAGCCTGAAAGAGGCACCGCATAACCAATCACAGTATGAAAGGTGAAATCTGGCCAAATACTGAGGTGCTCATTGGCTCCCAGAGATGGTTGTCATGAGGACCAGGCACTGTCCTGTACACAGTGGACTTGAATGAAAAAGAAATAGAAATAAAATGATAATGTAACCGATATTTTTGTAGAATGTGTGTAACCTAAAATGATTAGGAAGTGAGTGAAAAGATTACAATATTTTGTGGGAGAGTAGCATGTTTAGAGTAACTTTTTGGAGTAAGTTTCTTTCAAAAAATTTGATATTTACCGTATGTGAAAAGCATAGGGCTTCTCTCTTGATTTACTTTAACGCAAAGCACATAATGGCCGCATTTAAAGTCTCCTTATTTGAGTCATCCGATTTATTTACAAAATACTTTGGATATGATCTTGAATCAACACACAAGAAATTAGAGTTGGCAACATTTTTATCAACATGAACATCTCATTTTGTGGCAGATGGAACAAGTTAAGAATTTAAAAAGGCTAATTTGATTTGAATCCTAAATAATCAACGGTACTGTATTTTGCACAGAGGATAACCCTCCCCCCTCCCTCACCCAACAAAAGTTAAACTAGAAGTGACGGTGAAGCTTCTGATGAGAGGGCTAATAAAGATAAACAGTTGAATCGTGAAGACTAGAAGTGCCTTTTGCCACGGTGAGACCGTCTCTACTCTACTGTATCCGCCATTGGAGTGTCGCTCCTCAAGATGGTGCCATCGCCCCATGCTGTGCTCATGGTTTCGTGTCTGCCCGTCGTTCTGCCCTAATGGACGACTGGCACACAGGCATGGCTGTTGTGTCTGTCCGTCTTATCTGTTTGTCTGTTCTGGAGTGTATGCCGAGCAAGGCTGTCGTGCATGTCATAGCGTAGCGTAGCTTAGCGAGTGACGAGAGAATTATAAAGTTGTGGCTCTTGTTAAATAATCTTTTTACACCTTTTAGTTTTTAACTATTCCTTCTTTGTGTGGTGCGGGAGGGGCTGTACAGTTGCTTGGTGCTCTTTGCCCATTGAGTAAAAAAAAAAAAAAGGCAAGTTTTCTTCAAGTTGTATTTTCAATATTTCAGCTTTTGTTTTTTTTTGTTGTATTACATTTTTTAGTTAATGAGACCCAGATTAGATAGAAATGTGAAGTAAGAATAACAGAGTGTGGTTTCGACCAGCACGCTAGAGGCCTAAGCTCTATAGACGGAGAACCTCAAGTTCCTGGCAGTATCCCCCCACAGTGTTTTCCTCTGTCAACTCACCTCACTGTGAAACTAGCTGGCCGCTAAACTCCTTCACAAACCGCTGAAAGATTGATAATGTCCGTTGGACCAACCGTTTAGTTTTTTTTGTGATTGCACTTTTTTTTACTTTATTATTTTTTTTCTCCCAGCAATGCAGTCTTTTAATTAGCCTCACCGCACACTCAGTGGTCCGTAATAATGTTGTTTTAGTTTTTTTAATGTATTTATAGTTTTGCAATCCTTCTACATGGTAGTCATTCTCCATGTTTTGTTTTGTTTTTTACGTGAGGGGGGTGACTGTATACAGGTCATTCAGTATCACATATTAGGCGTCATCTGTTTTTGACCCAACATTGTTGAAATGGTCCTTATTCATCCTCACAAACTCGACTGATCAATAGTCCTGCCCACATGTTCGTCATGTGCCCGAAAGAGAAACCGTTATTGCAACATACAAAGTGGTTTTGTTAAATTTAGGTGGAAAAATATGACTTCGACAGAAGTGCCCATTGCAAAACAACTCAACATGTCGAAATAATTTAAGTTAAGTTAAGCTACATCGTCATGACGCTAGTAGAGATCATGATCACTTCAGACAGTATATCAAATAAAAATGACTACATATGATGCGAGTAAAACAAAAAATCTGCCCCCCCTTTTTTACTTAAAAAATCCATCCTCTTTAGGAATATTTTTACAAATACTCTTTTTGTCTTTTTGCTGTCGTACACGCTACATTGTGCAGTACCGAAATGGTGGTCACTGATAGAAAAGAGCATGATTAATGCAAACGAGTAGAGAATTTGAATTATGATTTGACTTGGAACTGAGCTTCAGGTCATTTGGTAGCAACTCTGCAATTTTAAACTTTACTCTGGGTGATGCTATTAGTTTGTCTTGTTTTTTGTTCTTTCAGATTTCTTATAAAAAAAATATATATTTCATCCGCTTTGGTACACTGTAAAGTATATTTCTTAAAAAAAATAGTATTGTAGATAAAGCACTATCTTTCACAGTATACAAAGAAAGCAAGTATATTTGATGTCTATTTAGGTTTGACAAATGAGAGGCTTATTAGAAAATAAATACTTTTGAAATATATCCTAAGATATCTATATTTTTTGAATGATGTAACTCTGATTTGGATTAAACTTGAAACAAATCAGAAAGTTGTGAAAGGATCCTTTTGACTCACTCCACGGCAGTTGGAAAACAAGACATTTTGCAAGCGGTTTTGCTTTTCTGAATCGCGAGCACTCTGAATAATCAGCTTGGAAAAGCTTCCAGGAGACTTTGTAATAGTGGTACATACAGTCAATGTAAAGTAATACGCATAATCATCCTGTACACTCACAGTGAGAGAAGCTCGTCTATGTGTTTTATATTTACGGAGCTGAATATCTGTACACTTTTTTTTTTTTCCTTTTTGTTAAATGAGGTCTTGGCTGCTTTTTTTTTGGTTTTTGTTCTGCATTTATTAGAGAAGTAAGAGTAGTCATTATGTTGGTTCTCTATTGTGAGAATCTGTTTTTCATTGGAAAAAATGTTGTCTTGAAAAGTGGCAGTTTGTTTGTAAAAATGTTGGGGTGGAATGACCGATGCAGAATGGGGATCCATTATGGAGTTGACACCAATATGGGGGCCACCAGATCGGATATGGCCTATTGTGTCTTACTTTGGCATATCTCTGTGGCTGCTTGTTTGTTTTTTTCCAAGAGGGGCATTTAGTGTTGAGCAATACGTTGAGGCAAACTGTAATTAGGCCATTCTTACTACACGTTAAACAGGTACACGATTCAGTCATTCAGAAGCACTCCTCTGAAAACACACAAACTTTTTTGTACATTTAAACAATGATGGCATTAGAAAGTGCTTGTTTATGGTGCCTGAGTAGATTTGTATTTGTTTTTTGTTTTTTTTGGCTTTTTAAAAAAGCAAATAGATTTTTTGTCTTTGTCAGTTTGTCAAGTTTGTTTGTTTGTTTGTTTATATCTGTTAATAACCGTACAGAACCTATAAAGATAAAATAAGCTAGCTTGAAAATTTCCTCCATACAGAAAAGAATACAAATGTTTACAACATGTCATTAACCAAATAGCAAGTATGCGTTTAAAAAAATCAGTCTGCCTGACCCTTGAAGTGGCTGTGATGGATTGGTTGGATTTTTACTCTCTCAGTCATTGGAAACTTGAAAAAGTCATGACTGCTTGTTCTCTCTCTTTTGAATTGTTCCCTTCCGAGTTTTTTGTTTGTTTGTTTTGTTTTTACTCTTCAATACAGTGGTCCCTCACTATGACATTGTAATTATCACAGTATCACAGTCAGAAATTCAGATTCATTTTGTTTGTAGCCTCTTGTCGGTAGGCTACGCATTCTGTGCTACTTGGTGGACCACTTCCCCACTAAATGTTTATTCATCACTGTGGAGTGTATGTGGAGTGTGTGTGTGTTGATGGCTGGTCTACAGCCTCACCTGGCCTGAGTCAGACTGATAAGACTCTGGTGCCGGTGGGGTGGCATACCTGTGGTGCATGAGAGCAATCCCGGCGCCCAGGAAAAAAACAGCTATCAACACACACACACACTCGGGATAGAGCCACTGTCATGGCAGCACGTAACATCTGCTCGGCGTGTTACATCTTGCCGTCTCCAATAAATGCATTCTGAAAACAACATCTACCTGTGTCCTGTGTCGGAGGGCCCCAGCAAAGGCCACTGAGGTGGCGCGCGGCGGGGGGTAAACTGCCACAATCACATCTCCTTTGAACCCTGCTGACTGGCTCTCACCTGACCCGTGTACATGCAGTGCTAACCCAAAACACATCTTGTTATGGTTGTGCATGTGTGCGTTTTTTGTCATAATAACTGATTGGGGTGTGAATCAGTTGTGAATACCTTGCAGTTTATACATCTCTGTGCTATAGACTTCGATCAAGTTGCTATGTCTCCCGAGTCATGAGTTTGTTCATATAACATTCATGACTTGTAAGTGGGTTTATGTGTCATGATCCACTTTGTTAGAGCCATACACACTGCTTGCACAACATGTACTGTGTGTGTGTGTGTGTGTGTGTTCAGTTTGGACTGAGTCTGGGAATGATGGATGTCAGAAAGCATGCTTTTTTAAATTTTGCACTTAACGGTATACAAGACACTACAAGAGCAGACAATAAAAAGAATGCAAAGGGTGCTCGGTAGAAACAACTAGATCATTAAAAAACCAAAATATCTCATCAAAAAAACTCTAGACCTGTTTGTGATCGTTTTTGTTCCCCAGAACATCCCTTCCTTTCCTGCCGCCAGTATCAAATCTGTCAAACTCATCACTTATCGCGTAAACTTTGATCTTTTTAGAGATTTCTGTCTATATTTGATGTGACTGTAATAGTATTTTCCACTGTATACTATCATTTCTAACTGCCCAAAAAATAAAAATGTCTGTAGCGAAGTGTCGAGGCATCGAACACTTGGAAAATGCCAGAGACTAGTTAGACTAGTTAGTGTTACACCTTGCAGCCCACATTCTGGTTTCCTCCAAGGCACAAGTCATATCCTTGTCATCAGGAATGGCAGTTCACACACATATCAGCTTAGTATTACTATCGCCTCCCACAATCCTTGTTCTCTATTGTTTTTTCGGTTGGATGGGTTGAAATGAATGGGTGAAGTCAGTTGATGAATGGTCAGTTGTTCTCGGCCAGCAGAGGTTGTTGTGGTTGTGAACGATCTCTATGCACGTGAGACAATTTCTGTTCCCCATCATCCCCCCCCAGTGTGTTCTTTTCTTCTTTAATGGTTTTGTCTCGATTCATATGCAACATTTCTTTTCTGTCTTTTACCAGAAAGCAAGAGTTTTAAGTTTCTGTCATGTACCTACCACTTGCTACAGAATTATTGTTTGTTCACACACAGGTACCCTTTCGTCTGTATGGTCCTTACTTTAGGTTGATGCAATGATTTAAAAAAACAAACAAAAAAAACAATAAAAGATATATAAAAAATATTCCCATGTCTGTTTTTTTGTGTTGATTTTTCCCCCTATAAAAGGGGGGTCCTTGTAGGCCTACCACCCATTTGAGAAACACTGTGCCAAGCTATGAGTCACTGAGGAAGTTGTTCTGGGCATGCACACAGATGGGTCATAAACACAATGCAAATATGTGGCCGTACATCACTGGTGCCAAACTTGACTTCATCGTAGCAATGGCACGATCATGCTAGTATATTTCCATTACATATAGTCATTTTACATTTTAAATGTTTATTTTTTATAACGTTTATCCAAAACGACTTACAAGTGAGGCGGAGCACAATCAAAGCATAGGTTACAGTCAATATTAGAGGAAATAAATAAATAAATGTTATAAACTGGACAGTGAGTGTTCAGACTTCATAAGTAGTCATCACAGTGCTCAAGTGAATAATAGAACATCAATAATGCTAATGTGAGACATTACAGAGTAAAAGTACGGATAAATCAATTATATGCGTAAAAACGAGGCCCCTTTGACACAAAACAAAAAGTAACTCACAAACCACGTGACGCACGGTCCATCCCCGTGCTCCATCGTGTCATCCACCAATCAACGACTTTATATCGGTCACGTGACCGAAGCTCCAAACCCCGTTGTCCAATCACGACTCGCTAAAAGCCTAACAAGGAAGTGGCGTGTGTTATTTATTTCGTCGCCAATGCGTCCGTGGGCGATACTGCTCCGCGGCAAGCTGGAGAGGGGGGTGTTGGTCTTTAAAGTGTGCCTCTTTTAGACAACGTAGACATGAAGGCCGGTCTCTTCTTGCTGGTTTTGACCGTCTGGTCTAACGCGGACTCGGGACAGTGCGTCTCCCCCTGCACCTCTCCCCCCTCGCAGTGGTGCTCCTCTCTGGACTCAGCCATTCAATGCGGGGTAAGGTTGTTTTTCTGTACGTTTGCTGCCAGTGATGGACGTGAGAATGGGGGGGGGGGGGGGGGGGGCAGACACAGTGTCTGGTGGGCTCTTGTGTGTAGCCTGTTTGTTTGTCAGGCTGTTTGTTTCCGTGGTAAGTAGTCCACCCGCCTTGTCTGTCTCTGGGAGTGAGTCATCTCCAGTCAAGCCGGTCCAACGACAGGTGGCGCTGTTGACCCGGACAGACAGCCTCTGGTCCAGAACCTGGGTTTCATGTTCAGGCAGTACTTGGCATGTGAGCCTGTAGAAACGTGTTTACTACGGATGCATGACGTCATTGGTTGTAATTATGTTGTTCGATATGAACATGGACGACCAGTATGACCGCAGAGCAGAGACCTGCATATTGCATGTTAAACCCTTGGAAGAGGAAGAGCCATAGCAATAAAACATCTAACATCAAAATATCTCTTATAACTATATTAATATTACTAACCTTCTACTCCTCCTGACCTTTATTATTATTATTATTAAAATATTTTTATGATCAATCAAAATATCTCTTATAACTATATCAATATCATTAATATTATTAACCTTCTGCACCTCCTGACCTGTATTATTATTATTATTATTATTATTATTTAATTATATTATTTTTATGATCAATCAAAATATATCTTAGTTATAACTATCAATATCATTAATATTATTAACCTTCTGCACCTCCTGACCTTTATTATTATTATTATTATTATTATTATTATTATTTAATTATATTATTTTTATGATCAATCAAAATATATCTTATAACTATCAATATCATTAATATTATTAACCTTCTACTCCTCCTGACCTGTATTATTATTTAATGATATTGTTTTTATGATTTAATGATATTATTTTTCTGATTTATTCTGTCAGGTTCTGAAGCATTGCCTGGAGGCCAACTTCACCCGCTCCCACTACCACCAGCACGTCTCGGCCGTCCAGCTGGAGCTGTACTACGAGAGTCTGTGTCCCGGCAGCCGCATGTTCCTCAACCAGATGCTGTTCCCCACCTGGGTGATGCTGCAGGACATCCTCAATGTCACCCTGGTGCCCTATGGCAACGCCAAGGTGAGGGCAACACTGCCAATGTGTATGGTGGTATGTGGCTGTCTGTTTTTCAGTCCCAGTGTCCAAAGTGGTAGCTTGCAGTTCTGGTTGGTTTTTGGCAGACATTACGTGGACCGCCACACTTTGGCGTTCTTGATCGACAAAATCCATGCAGCACTTTTTTTAATAGAAAAATGTATTTGTATTTGTGGTGTTTCATACTATTCCAGGGCTCAGTTCTGAAATTACGGCATTTATAAATGTGCCTTTTTCACCTCTTTCATCTTGTCTATGTACAATCTTGTTTTAGCAACGGTTTAACAAAAAACAAGTCCATGTCTTTTACCCGGCTTCTTCGTACAATATCCAGAGAAATCTGTAAAATAAATGTTAGATTACCGCTGTGTAAACATCGCTGGGTTTGTTACAGGAATTCTTTCAGCTGTTCATTGTCTCCTCCAGGAAAGCTTTGATGGAAAAAAGTACGTTTTCACGTGCCAGCATGGGGAGGAGGAATGTTTAGGGAACATGATTGAGGTAAGGATTCTTCCAAATGTACTGACTAACCCCACTGTTTACCATTCGACAATACAGACTGAGAGAGAGCTTCATTATATCTATATAGTTCCTGTTTCCTATGATGAAACTTAATTCAATTAAATGTCATTATTTAAGTTGCACCTGTTAACAATTAAAATGCTAGGTGGTATTTTCTAATTATTATGATCAAGTCTAATGCAAAGGGACTGGTTAAAAATTCAAATGCTAGGTGGCATTTTCTGACGATTATGATTTAGCATGCATTTCAACGCTTTAACTATTATGTTGTACCAAACTTCAATTATTATAATCGGTTGAAAGTGTTCTTCTCTCTTTCATTTTAGGCTTGTTTGCTGGAATTGGTGGGAATTTCCGCCTTCCAGGTCATCTACTGTATGGAGTCCTCCACCGATGTCATCAACTCTGCGGAGAGCGTGAGTGACACACCCAGATTTAGTATTAATTTGTGATTTGGTCCATCATCTCCTTTGCTGTGGATTAAACTTTGTGTGTGTGTGCAGTGTCTGCAGCTGTATCAGCCCAACATGAAGTGGGACAGTGTTATGAGCTGTGTGAAAGGGGACCAGGGCAACGACCTGATGCACCAGAACGCCTTGAAGACGGCCGCCCTGAAGCCCCCTCACAACTACGTCCCCTGGGTCACCATCAACGGGGTAAGGCGGGCCCAATGGGCAAAGTGTTTATTATTTACCGTTAGTCATTTGGCAGACTGAAGCACCGCCAAGGAGCAGGTAGGGGTCGGACATCTTGCTCCAGGATGCCCACAGATGGACTGCGGACATTAATAATCATGTAAATTGACTCTTGTCAATAAACTGTTAAAATACCTATGATGTTTTATGATCGGAATGGAGCGCAGCGTTGTCACGGCAACGTCACCAGGAGGGGAAACCTGCCGAATTAGGGAAGTGAACTTTTCTTTTCTTTTTTGAAACCGCAGGAGCACACAGATGAGCTGCAGAAGAACGCCACGAATGCCCTCCTGCCTCTGGTCTGCAGCCTGTACCAGGTAGACTCTCTTATTACCAAGATCTGGGGTCAATTAATCATTACAAACAATGCTACACATACTGCTTACTCTGAGAATGAGGTTTTTTTTGTTGCTGTTGCAGTTTTTCATTTTGAAAGCATTGCTAGGGAGTTTATATAACGCAGTGGAAAGCAATAATGGTAAACAGTAATGTGCTTTTCATTGACCTTTAACCCATCATTGTTTTTTTTTTAGGGTGTCAAGCCTGACGCCTGTGGGTCTATCCAGAGAACTCAGTACAAGAGCTACTGCCACAACGAGTGAAGAATACGTACCAGGCCCACCTCAATGTTTTAAATGCTGTTCTGTACTGAAACATAATCAAATCCAGTGGCTTAAATTGAACCTCAAAGTAAAAGTATTGCACTTCATTGATCGTGCTAAAGAGCTTCCATTGAACATTTTTCAACCTGTTTCTTTTATTTTTAAATAAAGGGAATTGAGATTTATATGACTTTTTAATAAAATGGAAATTGAAAGGGACCATTACGGTTTTGAATTCTTGCTTTCTTATTCTGAGCTCACATCATTTAAGGGTGTCCAAGAGTCCTGCATTGAAAAAAATAGTATTTTCCACTGTATACTATCTTTCATTTTCTAACTGCCCAAAAAATAAAAATGTCTGTGGCGTTTTCCAAGTGTTCGATGCCTCGACACTTTGCTAGAGACTAGTTAGACTAGTTAGTGTTACACCTTGCAGCCCACATTCTGGTTTCCTCCAAGGCACAAGTCGTATCCTTGTCATCAGGAATGGCAGTTCACACACATATCAGCTTAGTATTACTATCGCCTCCCACAATCCTTGTTCTCTATTGTTTTTTCGGTTGGATGGGTTGAAATGAATGGGTGAAGTTGATGAATGGTCAGTTGTTCTCGGCCAGCAGAGGTTGTTGTGGTTGTGAACGATCTCTATGCACGTGAGACAATTTCTGTTCTCCATCATCCCCCCCCAGTGTGTTCTTTTCTTCTTTAATGGTTTTGTCTCGATTCATATGCAACATTTCTTTTCTGTCTTTTACCAGAAAGCAAGAGTTTTAAGTTTCTGTCATGTACCTACCACTTGCTACAGAATTATTGTTTGTTCACACACAGGTACCCTTTCGTCTGTATGGTCCTTACTTTAGGTTGATGCAATGATTTAAAAAACAAAACAAAAAAACAAAAGATATCTAAAAAATTCTTTCATGTCTGTTTTTTTGTGTTGATTTTTCCCCCTATAAAAGGGGGGTCCTTGTAGGCCTACCACCCATTTGAGAAACACTGTGCCAAGTTATGAGTCACTGAGAAAGTTGTTCTGGGCATGCACACAGATGGGTCATAAACACAATGCAAATATGTGGCCGTACATCACTGGTGCCAAACTTGACTTCATCGTAGCAATGGCACGATCATGCTAGTATATTTACATTACATATATGACCATGGACGTTGCTAGCAATTGAAATAATCCGGGGCTGTAGCCCAGACCAGGGTTGGACTGGGAACCAAATTCGGCCCTAGCAATTTTCTCTGAGGGGGGGGGGGGGGGGGCCCAGGTCTAACAACATCCATGCTCATGACCACAAGGTGAGAAGTGGTGCTGAGCCAAGAGGAACATTGTTGAAGCATTCATCTCATTCTGATTCATCACTCACCGCATGGAGGTGGACCTCAGGACTGTGTCCTCCTTCAGTCAAGCTCAGGTCTCTCTCTCTTTATCTCCCTCTGTCTCCCTCTGCGTGTCTCGGTGGGGTGTATGGTAAGTGTCCTAGACCTGGCTGAGCAGCAGGGGGTCAAGAGGGTCAAGATCCACAATAAACATTTTGATAAAAATACAGAATACATCTAATATACGCATGCCTTGTCTTATATTATATTTCATGAGAACTTACGCAAATTACGTAAGTTATTTACACAATTTACGTAATTTACGTAAGTTACGCAATTTACGTAATTTACGTAAGTTACGCAATTTACGTAAATTACGTAAATAACTTACGTAATTTACGTAAATAACGTAACTTACGCAAATTACGTAAGTTATTTACGTAATTTACGTAAATTGCGTAAGTTATTTACGTAATTTACGTAAATTGCGTAACTTACGTAAATTACGTAAATTGCGTAACTTACGTAAATTACGTAGGCCTAAATTGTGTAAATAACTTACGTAATTTGCGTAAGTTACGTTATTTACGTAAATTACGTAAATTGTGTAAATAACTTATGTAATTTGCGTAAATTACGTAAATAACGTAACTTACGCAAATTACGTAAGTTATTTACACAATTTACGTAATTTACGTAATTTACGTACTTTATTTACGTAATTTACGTAAGTTATTTACGTAATTTACGTAAATAACGTAACTTACGCAAATTACGTAAGTTATTTGCGTAACTTACGTGTGTTTTTGAGAATAGAAAATGTTTGGAGTTTGAACACCATCTGCTTCCTCTGCAATAACATGCGTATCTCTCAATCAATATGTCAAATACATCGATTTCAGGTATACGAGGACATTTGTTACTCTGGCCCACTCCCAAGGAGTGCAAATACCCCTCATCATTTTAGGGTCTCTTTAATTGAGTTCTGATCAATAGTGGGCTCTGTGTTGTTGTAAGACCCTGTAGTTACAATAAGTCAATAGTAACGCATGACAAACGACAAGGAGAAAAACTGGAAAATTAAGAAGGAAAAACAAAGAACACAACGATGATGATGATGATGATGATGATGATGATGATGATGATGATGATGAAGCGCAATCCATACTTTAAAAGCACTAATTGGTAGCCCGGTGGGGACAGTGATTGGGAGAAATGAGCAGGAATGTTAAATAGGTTACCCCATTATCTAACCATAATGTTTACCTGTCTCCCTCTCTGTGTCTCGGTGGGGTGTGTGGTAAGTGTCCTAGACCTGGCTGAGCAGCAGAGGGTCAAGAGGGTCAAGATCCACAATAAACATTTTGATAAATATACAGAATACATCTAATATACGCATGCCTTGTCTTATATTATATTTCATGAGAATGTATTGATTGAGAAAGGTTTTTGATATTGTTAACGTTATTAACGTTGTTACCGTTGTTAACGTTATTAACGTTATTTATGTTATTTACGTTGTTACGTTGTTAACGTAATTAACGTTATTTATGTTATTAACGTTATTTACGTTATTTACGTTATTAACGTTATTTACATTATTTACGTAATTTACATAATTTACGTACATAATTTACGTTATTTACGTTATTTAAGCTATGTACGTTATTAACGTTATTTACGTTATTAACGTTATTTACATTATTTACGTAATTTACATAATTTACGTAATTTACATAATTTACGTTATTTACGTTATTTAAGCTATGTACGTTATTAACGTTATTTACGTTATTTACGATGTTAACGTTGTTCACGTTATTTACGTTATTTACGTTGTTAAGAACGTTTGCTTGTTAAAAGCAGCAGTGTGTTAGCCTGGCAAGCCAGACCTACATCAGAAAGATGTAAGGTCTGGCGCAGCTCCATTGGCAGTGTGGGCGGGATAAACGGTTGTCTTTCAAGTTCCCTCTGCACGCAATAGGATAGCGCTACAACCAATCAGAGCAACGAAGAAGGTGACGTAGTCAGAGCGACGGCTCTGACTACGTAATTAATCAAAACTCAGAATAAATATTTATTTTCGAGGAAAGACTTCAGTGCCGTTCTTTGTTCTTTTCTCAAATAATATGTTAACTTAAAGTCTTGAAGAGTCGCGGCCAAAGCCGAGTGGAAAGACAACCGTTCGCCAGCAGCAGCCATTGTTTACCTAACACGGAACCGTCGCATTTCTGTCGTCATTAGGTAACCCGGCTTTCGACTCCGCCCCTCACGCTGTGATTGGTCAGACATACAAGACACACTTGGTGTTTCCAGCACCAAAAAGCGGACGGAGCTGTGCTAGACCTACACTAGCTGCCAAATAAATTTGCTGCCGCTAGGGGGTGTCTAGAGTTCTAGGCTAGCAGTGTGTATTAAGATCCTCGTCGGCCTCATGAGGGCGAGGCTAGCCCATTTGTAGGGGTGCTGAAGCACCCCTAAAAACAGGCTCAGCACCCCTAAAACTTGGGTAAGAAATGTTATTCTAAAAATTGTGTTTGTCTTTGACAGGGTTAAATAATGTCCAAAACATACTCCGTAGTTTGTGGTTTAAAATGTATATGTTAAGGACGAAAATGAAAACATCCCCGCTTAGCAAATGGTATCATCCTCTTCTCACCCCTCCTTCTCCACTGCACCGCTCCGCAGCCCGACCGGCGTCCAGCGCGACTCACGCAGAGTGACGCCTGTTACCCACTGCATTCAACCGTCAACGGAAGACGGAAGGCGTGTCTGACGGAGGGGGTGTCGTTCTGATTGGCTGACGGATCCATTTTGGCCTGAAAAGATAAAATGTTCTCAACTTTTCAACGCAACTGACGGAGCCGACTTGACTGAAGGAGCCACAATGCATTGCGGCTCAGCCCCATTCAAAGTCAATGGGATGCGTTGACGAACGCATCCAGTGGGCAAGAGGGGTGAGATCCGTTTAGTTGTAGTGTTGTGAATCAACTCAGTAAGTTGCTCCAAAGCTGTCTCACACTTCTTTCCTTTTACCGAGAGTTGTTCCGATTCCGATACCATATCGGTGAGTGCTGGAGTCCAGGCACCGTTTACCAGTTAGCTCTGTTAGCCCGGTTAGCTCCGTTAGCTCCGTTAGCGCCATTAGCGCGGCTACAGTCGAACTGGAGTCCATTTATTAAGCAGAAACAGCAGCGCCACAAGTACCTGTGTAGTGCGTACGTGTGTCTCTGTTGTTAAAGTTTATCGTTACTTTGAGACTCATTTTAACAATCGGGAGTCATGTCAACATGACGTCACGCTCGTCTTTTCTGGTCCGTCGTCATGGAAACATGAAGCCCTGCCAGTGGTGCGGCGTTTGGACCAGAGTGAAAACAAACGAAACGACACATCACTGTATACCACCAGTATGTGTGAAAACACTCACTGTGGCTTTTTAAATTAATTGTTATTTATTCATAGATTTATATCTGTTATTTTTCAGTTGTCTGACTATCAAACCAGACAATAAAATAAAGTTAAATGTTTTTCTTTTGCTGTATTCATTCATGCTTTACAGAGGATTTAACCTGAACCAGGCTTTGCAACAATAATAATCACATCACATTCATGGGGGCATAGTATATACTAACTCCTAATTTACGCAAATTACGTAAGTTATTTACACAATTTACGTAATTTACGTAAATTGCGTAACTTACGTAAATTACGTAAATAACTTACGTAATTTGCGTAAGTTACGTTATTTATGTAAATTACGTAAATAACGTAACTTACGCAAATTACGTAAGTTATTACGTAAATAACTTACGCAAATTACGTAAGTTATTATGTAAATAACTTACGCAAATTACGTAAGTTATTTACGTAATAACTTACGTAATTTGCGTAAGTTATTTACGTAATAACTTACGTAATTTGCGTAAGTTACGTTAATTGCGTAACTTACGTAAATTACGTAAATAACTTACGTAATTTGCGTAATTTACGCAATTTACGTAACTTACGCAAATTACGTAAGTTATTTACGTAATTTACGTAAGTTACGTTATTTACGTAATTTACGTAATTTACGTAAATAACGTAACTTACGCAAATTACGTAAGTTATTTACACAATTTACGTAATTTAAATTACGTAAATTGTGTAAATAACTTACATAATTTGCGCGTCTTTTCTGGTCCGTCGTCATGGAAACATGAAGCCCTGCCAGTGGTGCGGCGTTTGGACCAGAGTGAAAACAAACGAAACGACACATCACTGTATACCACAAGTATGTGTGAAAACACTCACTGTGGCTTTTTAAATTAATTGTTATTCATAGATTTATATCTGTTATTTTTCAGTTGTCTGACTATCAAACCAGACAATAAAATAAAGTTAAATGTTTTTCTTTTGCTGTATTCATTCATGTTTTACAGAGGATTTAACCTGAACCAGGCTTTGCAACAATAATAATCACATCACATTCATGGGGGCATAGTATATACTCCTAGCGTTACTCTGTGTGTGTGTGTGTGTGTGTGTGTGTGTGTGTGTGTGTGTGTGTGTGTGTGTGTGTGTGAATGATAAAGTTATTTTTCAATAGACATATTTTTTGTTTTTGTGTGAAAAAAGTGTGGGTGGTGGCAGTGGGGCTCATTGGGTGCTCAGCACCCCTAAAGCTCTGACCCTAGAATCGCCCCTGCATATAGTCATTTTACATTTTAAATGTTTATTTTTTAGAACGTTTATCCAAAATGACTTACAAGTGAGGCGGAGCACAATCAAAGCATAGGTTACAGTCAATATTGGAGGAAATAAATAAATAAATGTTATAAACTGGACAGTGAGTGTTCAGACTTCATAAGTAGTCATCACAATGCTCAAGTGAATAATAGAACATAAAAACAAATAGGCCTGCTAATAATGTGAGACATTAGGGAGTAAAAGTACGGATAAATCAATTATATGCGTCGAATAGAGGCCCCTTTGACAAAAAACAAAACAAAGTCATGCATAGTCGCTCACAAACCACGTGACGCTTTTACAGCAGACCACGTGACGCCCGGTTCATCCCGTGCGCCATCGTGTCATCCACCAATCAACGACTTTATATCGGTCACGTGACCAAAGCTCCAATCCCCGTTGTCCAATCACGACTCGCTAAAAGCCAAACAAGGAAGTGGCGTGTGTTATTTATTTCGTCGCCAATGCGTCCGTGGGCGATACTGCTCCGCGGCAAGCTGGAGAGGGGGGTGTTGGTCTTTAAAGTGTGCCTCTTTTAGACAACGTAGACATGAAGGCCGGTCTCTTCTTGCTGGTTTTGACCGTCTGGTCTAACGCGGACTCGGGACAGTGCGTCTCCCCCTGCACCTCTCCCCCCTCGCAGTGGTGCTCCTCTCTGGACTCAGCCATTCAATGCGGGGTAAGGTTGTTTTTCTGTACGTTTGCTGCCAGTGATGGACGTGAGAATGGGGGGGGGGCAGACACAGTGTCTGGTGGGCTCTTGTGTGTAGCCTGTTTGTTTGTCAGGCTGTTTGTTTCCGTGGTAAGTAGTCCACCCGCCTTGTCTGTCTCTGGGAGTGAGTCATCTCCAGCCGTCAAGCCGGTCCAACGACAGGTGGCGCTGTTGACCCGGACAGACAGCCTCTGGTCCAGAACCTGGACTCATGTAGAGACAGTACTTGGCAAAGTGTTTAATACGGATGCATGACGTCATTGGTTGTGATTATGTTGTTAGACATGAACATGGACGACCAGTATGACCGCAGAGCAGAGACCTGCATATTGCATGTTAAACCCTTGGAAGAGGAAGAGCCATAGCAATAAAACATCCAACATCTTCCCACTGTAATATTTATGATCAATCAAAATATCTCTTATAACTATATCAATATTATTAACCTACTACTCCTCCTGACCTGTATTATTATGTAATGATATTATTTTTCTGATTTATTCTGTCAGGTTCTGAAGCATTGCCTGGAGGCCAACTTCACCCGCTCCCACTACCACCAGCACGTCTCGGCCGTCCAGCTGGAGCTGTACTACGAGAGTCTGTGTCCCGGCTGCCGCATGTTCCTCACCCAGATGCTGTTCCCCACCTGGGTGATGCTGCAGGACATCCTCAATGTCACCCTGGTGCCCTATGGCAACGCCAAGGTGAGGGCAACACTGCCAATGAGTGTCCCAGTGTCCAAAGTGATAGCTTGCAGTTCTGGTTGGTTTTTGGCAGACATTACGTGGGGCGCCACACCTTGGCGTTCTTGATCGACAAAATCCATGCAACACTTTTTTTTAATAGGAAAATGTATTTGTATTTGTGGTGTTTCATACTATTCCAGGGCTCAGTTCTGAAATTACGGCATTTATAAATGCGCCTTTTTCACCTCTTTCATCTTGTCTATGTAAAATCTTGTTTCAGCAACGGTTTAACAAAAAACAAGTCCATGTCCTTTACCCGGCTACTTCGTACAATATCCAGAGAAATCTGTAAAATAAATGTTAGATTACCGCTGTGTAAACATCGCTGGGTTTGTTACAGGAATTCTTTCAGCTGTTCATTGTCTCCTCCAGGAAAGCTTTGATGGAAAAAAGTACGTTTTCACGTGCCAGCATGGGGAGGAGGAATGTTTAGGGAACATGATTGAGGTAAGGATTCTTCCAAATGTACTGACTAACCCCACTGTTTACCATTCGACAAGACAGACCGAGAGAGAGCTTCATTATATCTATATAGTTCCTGTTTCCTATCACAAAACTTAATTGAATTAAATGTCATTAACAGTTGCACCTGTTAACAATTAAAATACTAGGTGGTATTTTCTGACGATTATGATTTAGCATGCATTTCAACGCTTTAACTATTATGTTGTACCAAACTTCAATTATTATAATCGGTTGAAAGTAGGGATGTCCGATATTATCGGCCCACCGATATTATCGGCCGATATTGGCATAAAAAAATCAATATCGGAAAATATCGGTATCGGTTTTTTAACCGATACCGAAATCGATTTTGAAATAATTTCAGACATCTGTTATGTTTCAAGTGAGGACGTGGTTTGATGACATCATCAAACGCGCCGCGCCGTCTCAATAACAAGCCTGGGCTGTGCGGCCGTGTAGCGGGACGCTAGTTGTAGCTGTGGTTATGTCGGTGGTTTGGAATTGTTTCAAAGTTTCTACGTTGAATAGTAAAATAGGGGTCAGCGCAACATACTAATGCATTCTGCGAAACAGTCTCATCACAACCGGTTCAGGTCCGCTGTACCGCGCTCACATTATTTTATTTATTAATCCTTCGACCGTCACCGGGGCTTCAGAGTAATGCGTCCGAGGAGAGCAGCACTCTCCCGGACACACACGCTAGCTTTTACCGCTGTTTTGTTTTTATTTATTAATCCACACTTCCGCTCGGCATAAAGCCTATTGCAATGAGTGTAAAGCGGAGGTTGTCAAGTTATTCTCAATAACTGGTTCGTACAACGACGTATTTGGAGTCTGTGTTTATTTTTACACCTCGCTACCGCCGCAGTCGGCTAGTGCGCATGACCGGAACTCCCCCATCACTTCAAAATAAAGGCACTGCTTACACTATTATACCATAATACCACATCTCCCTTTCTTTGAGAACAAAGGGTGGACTACCTTTGTCTCTTCAGGTCTTAAGGGGTTTATTCTGCCCTTTTGCTGGAAGACCTGTCCCTGATCTGTCCCTGTGCTAAGCATGCACAATAGAAATAAATAACTTACACATTACCATACTGTGAACTATTACTTTAGCAGGCTGTGTTCTTCAAAACTTAAACTCTCAGGTTTCACATAAATGTAAACAGTAAAGCGGAACAATTTCACAATCACCGTTCACTCTTTTTTTTTTTTTTTTTTTCTTCTTCACGTGGCCGCATATATCAGTATCGGTTGATATCGGTATCGGAAATTAAGATTTGAACAATATCGGTTATCGGTAAAAAAGCCAATATCGGACATCCCTAGTTGAAAGTGTTCTTCTCTCTTTCATTTTAGGCTTGTTTGCTGGAATTGGTGGGAATTTCCGCCTTCCAGGTCATCTACTGTATGGAGTCCTCCACCGATGTCATCAACTCTGCGGAGAGCGTGAGTGACACACCCAGATTTAGTATTAATTTGTGATTTGGTCCATCATCTCCTTTGCTGTGGATTAAACTTTGTGTGTGTGTGCAGTGTCTGCAGCTGTATCAGCCCAACATGAAGTGGGACAGTGTTATGAGCTGTGTGAAAGGGGACCAGGGCAACGACCTGATGCACCAGAACGCCTTGAAGACGGCCGCCCTGAAGCCCCCTCACAACTACGTCCCCTGGGTCACCATCAACGGGGTAAGGCGGGCCCAATGGGCAAAGTGTTTATTATTTACCGTTAGTCATTTGGCAGAATGAAGCACCGCCAAGGAGCAGGTAGGGGTCGGGCATCTTGCTCCAGGATGCCCACAGATGGACTGCGGACATTAATAATCATGTAAATTGACTCTTATCAATAAACTGTTAAAATACCTATGATGTTTTATGATCGGAATGGAGCGCAGCGTTGTCACGGCAACATCACCTGGAGGGGAAACCTGCCGAATTAGGGAAGTGAACTTTTATTTTTTTTTGTTTTTTTGAAACCGCAGGAGCACACAGATGAGCTGCAGAAGAACGCCACGAATGCCCTCCTGCCTCTGGTCTGCAGCCTGTACCAGGTAGACTCACTTATTACCAAGATCTGGGGTCAATTAATCATTACAAACAATGCTACACATACTGCTTACTCTTTTTTTTTTTTTTTGCTGTTGCAGTTTTTCATTTTGAAAACATTGCTAGGGAGTTTATATAACGCAGTGGAAAGCAATAACGGTAAACAATAATGTGCTTTTCATTGACCTTTAACCCATCATTGTTTTTTTGTTTAGGGCATCAAGCCGGACGCCTGTGGGTCTATCCAGAGAAATCAGTACAAGAGCTACTGCCACAACGAGTGAAGAATACGTACCAGGCCCACCTCAATGTTTTAAATGCTGTTCTGTACTGAAACATAATCAAATCCAGTGGCTTAAATTGAACCTCAAAGTAAAAGTATTGCACTTTATTGATCGTGCTAAAGAGCTTCCATTGAACACTTTTCAACCTGTTTTATTTTTAAATAAAGGGAATTGAGATTTATATGACTTTTTAATACAATGGAGATTGAAAGGGACCATTACGGTTTTGAATTCTTGCTTTCTTATTCTGAGCTCACATCATTTAAGGGTGTCCAAGAGTCCTGCATTGAAAAAAAACAACAAATTCATACTACGCCTACTGAGCGCTTTAAAAAAAAACCAGTGTGCGAGTTTATAAGCCTTTAATGCGTGTAGTACCGATACTCTTGTACGGCTGTGTGAACGCTCACAAAAGCGATTAGGCGTTCACGCTCGAGGTATGGCGTCATTTGGCGTCACAACCCCTGTTTGTTGTTGCGGCCAGTAGGTGTGGGTTGTCGGTTTCAAGTGTTTAACGTCAACTCGAAATGTTGCATGGAAAGTCTTAAGTCCTGCCCAACCAGTAAGTCTGGAACGCAAAAAACGTTGCATGTGTGAGCTTTAGCTGATGATAACAAATATAGGTCGAGCAGGAAGTTGGACCCACTGCCTTCGTCTCTTTCTTTTCCTCTCAACTTATCTTGAGTGGTACGTGCTCAACTGCTAGCATCCATATTTGAAAAAAAAGTGTTATCTTGTTTTTGGTTTAATATTTAATTGCATGGCCAGAGGTTTTGGAAGGAGTTTTGAGGCAGTTCAGCTATAAGTGCAGAAGGTGGTGTCAAGGACGCATCTCAAGGTGTTTACTCCCGGAGTCTCCTCACTGCCCTGACAGGACGCAGACATGAGGAGAAGCACCTCGTCCAAGTTCTTCACCTTCACGGAGGTAAGCTTGACAAATGTTGGACTGTTGTTTTTAATATTATTGCGCTATTCATTTCAAACTAAAAATTAAAAATCAAGATGATTTAATTTCTCTCCAAAAAAATGTACATTCATTAAAATGAACACGCACACATATATATATATATATATATATATATATATATACAGTATATATACAGTATATATACACCATAACAATGGTCCATATGGTCAGTCTATACAATTTTGTGTCTAATCTATAAACGATAAATAATGTAAATATAGGCTACGTCAATGTGTAAATAAAAATCCCCTTTGAAAGTGTTAACACTTTTCCGAAAAGCATCAACACTTGGGAGTGAGAGGGAGCGAGCGAGAGACGGTCACAGGATCCAGGGGAGGACAAAGGCTCTTATCAGCTCTCCGCTCTGACGTAGAAGAGATGCCCTGAGTGCTAGATAGCAAACGGCATCCATGTGTGAGAACTCCCTCTTGTGTTGAAGGTTGCATGGTGGGCCCCCCGGGACCCTGAGAGCAGGTGGTGCATTCCAAAGATAAAACCAGTGCTAAAAATGTGAGGGGCCTTTTGAAGCTAAGACGTTACAGAAACACACACAAGGCGACATATACAACAACATATACGTACGGCCTATGTTGCAATAAAGTACAAAAAATAATTGTATTAATGCGTCAAAGACGTAAAACTCACAATGTTATTTTGGTTAATGGTTCTATTTGATTTAATATAATATTAATGACAATGACAACTCCTAAACTAAATGTCACATCTATTATGCCACAAGATACTGAGGCTGGAAAAAAAAAAATGGGGGCTTCGTGCCAAACTCTCGTGCGTCACAAAATGATAGGGGAACATTTTTTTTTCAAAACAAATCGTTGCGTCTATTTTAACTTAAACTCATGTCTTGGATAACACAGAATTACATGACCACCGCGGTCTTTGAAAAATGCTCCTATCTAGTAAAGACAATCCTGAAAGGAGGACCTTTCTTTTCGTTTTTTTCCAGGAGCCGAATCATCAGTGAAACAAGGTGTTTCTGAAGAAAGAAAACAAACCCAAATAAACACAGGATCACAGGATCGCTGTTTGCCCTGTGGTTGGCATCCCTAGGACGATAGGAATCATATGGTCTAATAATCTAATCATATGAACCACATATGAAATGATTTGTTAGTTCTTTTTAAAAGCCTGACTTGTGGCTATTCCATTCTTGTGACTTATTCTTGTGACTATTACACTCTGCCTTCTCCCCTCTTCTTCACACCACTTAGGGGCAGGATATTTGAGTGGTTATAGGGTTTGACTCCCAAACCGAAGGGTTCTGGGTTCAAACCCTCCCCCCCCCCGCCAATGTCTGGGGGTCTACCTGTAGGCGTCCTTGAGCAAGATGTCTAACCCCACTTTTGCGTTTCATTATATGTGCAGTATAAGGTCGTTCTGTACATTGTTATGACAAGGTAAGGGTCACCTACGTACTACAAAAACACACAAAAGTGACAATAGTGTAGTACAAAGTAGTGATCGTAAGGCGAAATATAAAATGTGAGGTTCCACGGAAAGTAATGCAGGTCAAAAATATATAATAGAATATATCAATTCTTGTTATAAAATGTGTCTGCTAAAACGACAAAATCCCACAGCGTGTATTTCCTAACGTTGTCCCCCTCCCCCCTCCTACAGAGAGAGTGGGACTCTGACCAGGCCTCCGGTCCAGAGGCCGCTGTCCCGTCGGACCTCCAACTCCACCGGACCGTGAAGAGGGTCTCCTCTGGGCCCCTGCAGCTCCCCAGGCTCTCCTCTAGGCTGTCCTTTAGAGAAGAAGGAGGAGGAGGAGGACGAGGTGGAGGAGGACCAGGAACCACGGAGGAACTTCTTTGCGACGCATCGCTCGCCCTGTTGCTGGCCCCCAACATTAAGGCCTCCCAGAGTCTAGTAAACCTCTCCAGCTACACCTCCAGACCCTTGTGAGTTGCTGATTAACACACACACACACACACACACACACACACACACACACACCCATACATTGGTGGTCAGCTGCACAGTGCTGACTGCTGCACTGCTCTGCTCATAAAGAGGGAAACATTAACAGTATTATGCAAGAAAAAGAAAAGAAAAAAAGTTTTTGGCTTGTGGTGCTAAATTATTAATAACCAGTAATGTTGTGTGATGTAAAAGGACATAATAATATCTGCAGAGGTTCTGGGTTCAAACCCCAATGTCCACAGTGTACCTGTAGGCATCCTTGAGCAAGATGTCTAACCATCTAGCTCTAGTGAAGTGTATCCCAACTTGAGTCTTGCAGTGCTAAATAATTAACCAGTAATGTTGTGTTAAAGTAAATCCCCCCCCCCTCTATGTTCAGCCTTGTATTTTTGGCAGCATTTTTCTTCAGTTGTAAGTTTCGTTTTTTGGGTAAAAACAATCACAACCATTGTTGATTTTCCTATTTCTTTGTCTCGTTGACGGATGCTTCGACTGTCCGCTCATGTCGCTTCACGCACGTTTTGGTGAAGATACGTTGGGATGACATGATTCCCGCCTCATTCGACGCCTCATTGATCGGGTCCCTCTTGACAAAAGACGTGCCTCGTCTCAATGAGACTTCCTGAATAAATAAAGGTACAAAAAAACACTATTGGTTTCGTATAACATACGATTATTATGCACTTTGGTCAACAACCGCTTAGTGCGGCGTATATACAGTTCACATGTTTCTTCTCATGACCATCTCTGAAGGGTCCAAGGGTCTCAAGGCTGGACGACCTTTCAACCTCCATCTCCTTTTAATTTGCGTCGGTTTTGTATTTCTGAGTCAGTGCAAAAACAGGACGGATCTTGCTGATGGCCCTACACTGAGAGGCCTACACACGCCTCTTGTGATGTGGGTGATGATAACAGTTCTTGCTGAGCTGGTCAACCGAGGTGAGGGTAAACCAGCAGCGCCGCAGTGCCTAGCAACTATCTCCATAATACACCGCCAGCAGCACGCTTACACAAATGTTTCCGTGACAATGGAAACGGTGCGTGTGTGTGTCTGTTGTAAACACAGTGTCGTGTGGCGGCGTGTGTGTGTGAGTGTGTGTTTGTACTACGTGCATCAGCGAATGTATTTCATCCCGGGGAGCCTTGCAACAGGCGTACAAAGAGAGAGTTATGTGAATGCAAAAAGTGGAAATTGGTTCCTTGACAACCAAACCGCAGCGACTGTTTGTCCTCTTAGAAAAATGTGTAACTCTGCACTCGGTCCACTTCCCATCGTCGCTATGGACGACGGCAAGGGGAGAAATATTTGTTGTCGTTGTGGTGGTCGGTGGGTTTTTCTTCACAACTTAATTAATGCGTTGAATTCCCATAAATGAATCCTAAATGTACGTTGTATGTACATGGAGTCGGTTGTCAGCCAGAGCAGTAGAGGGAGCTGTCTTATGTTAAGGGGGGGGGGGGGGGGGGGGGGGTGAACATGTTTTAAAGTTGAGCTGTAATCTTCCTTCCTTCCTTCCTTCCTTCCTCCATTTAAAGGTTTAGGGTTTTCTGGCTCTGAGATCAATTGATAATAGTTAATCAAAACACATACAAATGAGATTATCCATCTTCATATTTTTGTGTTTTTTATGACCCATCTGGAGATTCCCACACCAACATCAACGGTGAGATGACTATGACTATGAGCATTTAGTCCTAAGTTGCTTCCCAATTTAGCAGGCAAGGGAAGAGTTTTAACAAAGGTCAACTTGGGGGGGGGGGGGGGGGGAACTAGACCCATGTAGTCTGTACTATGGGGGGGGACTGCACTATCATAGACAAAGTGACTCCCATGGATCTGCTCTCCTCTCCTTGCATGGACTCAGATGCCTCTCATTGTATTCCTTGTCTGTAACAGGGCCATCTGCTCGCCTGTTTAAAACTTGGAAGTGCAGTTTTGATGCCGAGCCAAGGTCATTAAATGCAAGATAGTTTGCTTATTTAGAGTCCAACGACATGGGATAATAATTGTCAACAATTATTTCTATTTCCATCGGGCATGTGCGCATTCGGTCAGTTTCCAAATGATAGCCAATAAGTAAATAACCGGATACAATTTCCATTTTTATTGGCTGTCAAAAAAGAGGGAAAAAAAGGAAATTGACTCTCAAATAACTAATTACAATCAGATTGTTAAAAAATCAGGCGGAAAAACCCAAACCCACTCGCTCACTAAGCGTCTTTAAAGAGAAAAGAAAAAAGGTTTGCTGTGAACAGGCCTGTCTCCTCCATGCCTGGCGGTCCTTCATCATAGGTTCAGCGCTGTGTCAGATGTTTCGGCTCCCCAGGTTATACCCAGTCAGTCCAGACAGCACCGGTGTGCAACTGTTTGCGTGTGTGTGTGCGTGCGTGTGTGCATATATGTGTGTGTGTTCCCAGATCACAGGAGGACATTTCCCCGCACTCTCCAACAGAGAAAAAAACCCAACACAGAGCCTAGGGTGCGGTGGTGGTGGCGTTGGGTGGTGGGAGACGGTGGGGCCTCCAGTCACAGATAGAGAGCGCCATTGTGACAGGACCATGCTCTCTTTATAGCTTTTATCTACCTCCGCTTTTAATAGTCAGAGGTCCTTCATGTGACTGGCCCCGGTACACTCCAAGGGAGCATGTGAAAAGGAAAAAAAAAGAAGTAGAAAAAAAAAAAAACGAAGAGGAAATACCGGTCCCCGCAACATTAAAAAAAAAAAAAACCCTTGAGTTTATGGTGTCTGGCAGAAAGAGAGTAAGCAGAAGGGACTGGAGGGCCAGACCTGGCCCGGGTCTTGCCTGGCGACTGTTTAATGTTTACTTTCTGGAGAAACTGAAAGAGGAAGTCATTATGAAACATAATTTGACGTTGATGGACAATACGCACATTGACATCAGGAGCAAAGGAGTAAGGAGAGCAGGGCGGATGGGATGGGGAGGGGAGGGGAGGGTTAGGCCGTTGCAGAAGGCAATATATCACTCTATGGCGGCTCTGTGAATCCGACGTCCATATTTAGATGGAAAGAGGGAAGGCCCTAGGAGTTATGTAAACCAAGGCCAGGGGGAGGGTGGGAAGACGGGACTACATCAACACTAATATTTGCGTCTAATGCCTGGTTCGAAATTCACCGTGGTCTGGTCTCTCTTGGAGGACACGGATTGGAAAGGGGAAATCGCAGTTTCAAGTCAAATGTGTTGAGTTGAATGTAGTGAGGTATTTTAGTTGTGTCTTTTTGTAGGGTTTTATTTGGATTGCCTATATTTTTTTCCCGCTCCCAGATGTACCACTCTTGAACCTCTCTAGTTTTTCAAATGGCATTTCTCAAAGCAGGTCTCTCAGCAGGTTTAGGCGTTGTGCTCTGTGTTGCCTGAGGAGAGAGAGAGAGGGAGAGAGAGAGAGAGATGATGGACCTGAGCTGCTGCAACATCTTCATCTGGACTTTTGGTTTGTCCATTGGCGAGGTGTGGACACACGAGATTTACACGAATATTATTATGTGAAAGAGAGCAACAAAAAGAAAGGACAAAACGAAGACGCTGACCCCAACCTTAAGGCGGTGGTCTCGCAGCGAGTGAACTCAGGAAGACCAGACCTGTGGAAGCAGGTGACCCCCGCCCCCCCCCCCCCCCCCCCACCCCCGACGCATCCTTTTCCGACCCCCCACCATGAGCGAGCCGTGCTCCGAGAGTTCGGAGGACGAGCACTCGGCGGTCCAGGAGGAGGGTCGCCATGGCAACCGGCTGCCCATCATCCAGCTCATGCCCCGCTCCGTCGCCGGGGGTTTGGCGTCCGGCGGCTCCCCCAGGGTCTCCCCCATGGACTCCCCCCGCTCCTCGCCCAGGAACTCCCCGCTGCTCTTCAGGAAGCTGATGATGAGCCGGAGCATCTGTCTGCAGAGGCGCTTCACCCTGGCCCACACGCCCAGGTAGAGCTCCCCCTGTTCCCCCACACACACATCCACCACCACCACATCCACCACCATCACATCCAACACCGCCGCTCACACTGGGGCCGGTCCAGCGCCGGGTCCAACCACCGGGTTTAGATGAAAGGTGTTGATGTGGGGCTTTTGAAGAAGACACCGGAGGCCATTTGGTTATGGATACAGGGATAAGTGTTTTCAGTGTTTCTCGCATACCGATCCAGGTTACCGACCCGAGCCTTGAATTGAATCGGTTGTTTCCAACGCACACACACACACACACTCACACACACTCACTCACGCCCGCACACACACACACACTCACACACACACACTAAACCTTGTATTTTAGCTAAGGCCCGTACCACAATTGATCCATTCTCCCCCGGTGTGAAAACGTATTATTAAGTTTATTGGTTTAGTTTATGAGCTCCCTCGTGTCTGCGAGTGAAACCCACAGCGTATATATTTGGTGTGTGTTATACTTCTTAAGTAACCAAAATGATTTTCATAAGCACTGGCCGAAGTTCAAATGAAGCGTTTGTGCTGCTGAGCCATCTTCTGCTGCTATCGTCTGGCCCGGGGTTGTCCTGCTCGGCTCACATCTCTTTTCTATTTCGGGGTGGGTTTGTTCTTGTGCATGCAGCAAAACCTTTTCACGCTGCAGCAGTGGTTGCCCCGGAGCGGGCGTTATGAAATTCATCCCGACCACAAGATGGTTATCCGGGGCTGTGTTTAAACTGAACATACTGTCCTCTATTGGAGGCGAACCAGCCGGCGTCCCGCGGGAAACTCTCGCATGTTGTTGTTGTGTGAATCTGTTCATGTGAGCGTTAATGGACCTCTAATAGTAACTAATGAAACAGCTATGAATATGAACTATATGTTGTGTAAATTATGAGGAATGTTAACTGTTACAACTACTACTACTAGCCTACTAGTACTACTACTACTACTACTACTACTACTACTACTACTACTACTACTACTACTACTACTACTGTATTATAGTACATTTATTCTTCCATAATGTTGTTGTAATTATTACTTCAACTGTATTACACACTATAAACTAGCTTAGGCTATAATGTGGATGAAGCCTCATCCGGGTCCAAGATCTTGCTAGCGAGTTATACATTATTATTATGGTACAACAAACAGTTGTATAATACGCCATCTGGCTTGTGAGACAGATGAGGTTTGCCGAATTCACCATATCAGCCTTTGCTTGAAAACAGACAAGACAATATTATGCTGACTTGGCTCTTTCAATTCAAAATCTCCAATACTGTGTGTGTTACCTTAAAGAGGAAATACATTTTATTTTAAATTCTCCCTTAGATTAGATTTGTGGTTGTGTGGACAGTGATTGAGCAAGGTTGCATAAGTAGGCCTATAAAGATAGCTGGGTTCATTTCGTTCAGTGGTTTGTCCGGCATGAACATCACTGCACCTTCATAAAATCTCAAAATAAATGCAGAAATGAACTATGAACTATGGGATATAACGGTTTATAGTCTTTGTCTTTGAATAGTAAAAGTCCATGACTCTCCCTAACACCGGCACTGCGTCATTATCCTATGTTTCAGCTGCTATGCTCAGATACAGTGCCATCACTAGATAAATATTTGCTATACATAAAAATACCAAGTAAATGTAAACATGCCAAGGAACTAGCAGTGTGTATAGTCCTGTAAACCTTTTTTTTTTCTCCTTTTCTTGCCTTTCTTTCTTGCTTTTTTCCATTACAAGACACCCTCCAAGCACGTCAGACATGGATTTAATTAAAAAAAGCCCTCAATGATTGGGTTTTGTTGTGCTCATAAAGTCCTGGTGAGAGCTAGACCACCATCTTGTTTGCTGAGAGCAGCTGTGTTGCACATTGATTGTGTGCTGGAAGCTATTGCTAGCATTTGTTTTATCACCCATTTTTTCACGACCTCTCATTAACCGACATGATGCTAATCAAATATTGACCAACTGCTGTGTGGCAATGCATGTGACTGCATTATTGAAGAAGAAGAACAAATAAAAACACTTTATCATTTTCTTTAGAGTAGGTCTAAAACAAACATTTTACACGTTGGTCTGTATTTTCATATTAGGAAAACCTTTTCCTTTTGTTATATTAATGAGGTAGACTCAAACTTAAGATTAAGGTTCCACCTCTCTTCATTTTGCTGCGCGTTTGAGGTTTCACTGGCGTAAATGAGTGTGTTGCTAGGCAGGTATGTTTTTGTAAAGACCTCTTGGAACGGTGTGTGAGGGGATGTTTGATTACGTCCGCCTCTGAAATAAAAAGTTTAAAAGCCTCGGAGAAACCCTAGCCTGCGCCAGAGCCCCGCCGCAGGACACTGCTTTATGTTTGTTGGCTAG